>AWVV02001353.1:0-21349 GCA_000500205.2 Phytophthora lateralis | reverse complement strand
GAGATCTTGTGGAAGGCAATGTGATCATCAAACGGGATGTAGCGCCACAAAAATTTGCTGCGCTTCATGACCTGCGTGATGGAACGGCACATTGGCAGCAGCACGAACACGCAGTTAAGCATGGCGACCTGGGCATTGGCACGAGCGATACGAAGACCCCAACCGATGGCAGGGTCCACCTCGTACATGAACCACTTGACCCAGAAGGCAATGTTGTTGAGAAGGACGTAGAACAGGAGCCACCAGATACGCAGTTTGTTGTCACTGTACCATTGACCGAACTTGCTCTTGGGGCGAATCGGGGCCGAGTACACGGGCTTAGCCTCCTCGAGGTGGTAAGAGTCTGTCACGTACGGCTCGAACACTGCGCAGAATTGTTCAAACGTCATTGCGTCATTTTGAACCCGTGCCTTGCGGAACATGAGCTTGGCCACCGTCTTGAACTCCATGCCCACCACATCGATATGAGCACTGGAAAAGTTCGACTCCAGTAGCTGGACGATTTGATCCTCAATCACGTAACCGGTGTTGTCTGGGTCCAGTGTGTCGAAGATGAATCGTAATTTCTGCTCGGCATTCACCCCTAGTTTCATCACGGCGTCGATCAGAATGGCATTACCGTCAATAGTGCCGGTGCTGGTAGCATACCCATCGAAATCGTTGCCGTCCACCTCGAAGGCGTTCGAAAAGGTTTCGCGCTCGATGTAGCCATCCTTGTCGGTGAAGTTCCCCATCGCATCACGAAGCGCCTCCAGCTGCTCCATGGGCGTGTACGCCTTCTCATCCATGCTCATGGCCACGTTGTATTTTTGCTCGAAGTTGCAGTCGCCAGGGATCGGCACGGTCACAACGTCACTTCCAGGAGGTGGGCCGTACAGGTCGTCCTTTCCGGCAGGTGGGGCAATGCGGCATTTTTTCCGGGCGGCGTTGGAGTGCGACGAGACACTCGACGCCGACAGTGTTAAACTTTGACGAACCATGTTTGAGCGCATCATGGCGTCCACATTGGCACGGCGACGATGCGAGCGCTGGTTGGTGTTCCTGCAGTTGCCAATCGCATGGGTGCTGGTTGCGTTCATCGACATGAACTTGCTGCTATCCATGAAGTTGGCCGTCGCTGGTTTTCGGAGCGGAGGGTTCTGGTTCATGTTGACCATTGTCGTCGTCATTGGGGTCGTTTTGTCACCAAAGCGAGGGGCATTGGGCGACGGCGTGGAGACGTCAATGAGTGCCTGCGTTTTGGCCGGGGTGATTTTCAGATCGTCTTTAAGCTTGCCACGCCTGGGTTCTTTTCGTGAGCGGTCCATAGTGGTCGAGACACCTTCGGAGGCTGATTGCAAAAAGTAAAATGGAGAGTGGGCGCTACCGACCCGCTAGCTCTCTTACGACACTTCATTGCCGCCACGACGGTGTTTGCTGCCGATGGTGAGCAAGGAGGGAGGTGGCTTGCACGCAAGTTCTGTATGTAATTCGGATAGCTAGAAACGCGCACTACGACTATCCTCCAAGCAAAACAAAGCTCGGGTTCAAGGCGCGGCCCAGGAATTGGTACTCTACCGGCGACTCACATGGACACGGTCGCCACTTTTGGCCAACAACTTACATGTAGCGCTGTCCATTTGGGCAGATCGTGGTGCTGTCGGGCACATAACGACGCAATTACTATTCTGTACTGGTAGCGCTCAATCGTAGCTCCAGGCTGCTATGAACGCACCACCAAAAGCTTGGACTGCGGTGTGCTGCACTCTGCAGCAAGCTCAGCCATTGTTGTATTTTAATCGGTCGGAACTGCGATTCCGGGCCTCCGGTTAACGCTCGTCGCCGACAGCCGCACTCAATCGGGCGGCCCCAAGATGGTCAAAAGTCGTAGCAACTTGCACTGTAAATGCCCCTTTTCGCGTGATTAACTTGTTGCCGCCCGGGACAACCTCGTTAAATGCCAGAAACACGCAGGATCAGCTCTTTTCTTGCGTTTCCTCGAACACAGCCGAAGATGCCTATGTAAAGATGTCCAAAGCGCGTTTCTATTATAGACTCGGCGTTTCGACAAAGGTGTCTTTGGTCGCCTCGACGACCTGCCAAAGAGGCACGGACTGCTCTGCTCTGTCCTGTATTGTATTACCGGTACAAGTATACAAATACGACGTACAGACCGGTACAGGTATCCTTTGACTGCATTTCGGTGGAGTTAAACGTACCGGTACATGCAAGTGCTCGGCTGGCGCGGCGCTAGTCCAGCGATTGCTAGTAGCAATTTACGTCGAACGCCATCAACACACGACGGATCAGTCGTTTTGGAAAGCGCATTCAAGTTGAAGGCGACATACATGTAACTGGCATTGCGTACTGGAGTCAATAATTATGAGAGTCCTTCGAACCAACCAAGAATTTGCTAGAATGCTGTTTGGTAACTCTACCAAGGAGCACAATGAAAGACCAAAATCGTTAACTGTTCAATTTGGAGCTCTCGCATCAGGCAAACCGTAAGCGCTTACTTTGAAAGGACTACGGTCCGGTCGATTTGGGGAGATCCTATCACGACCAGATGACTTTGAAGGAGGTAACCAGAATGCATCGCTTGGTTGGCGGGATGAGTAACGATATGCCTGAGTAGGTGCCCGTCGACCATTTTCTGGTCGACCCGGTGGCGATGCACAGCTATCCGCACAGGACGACACGCCCGGATCAAAATCAGCTGATACTTGCCCATTGCTACATATGTAGCTTTGGCCATCGTCTCCGCCCTCTTCTTCCTCTTGAAGTGTCAGCTCGTGGATTGTAAGAGCTTGCTCCTCAAGACGCTTTTTCAACTTCTGCCGCTCTAGCTGCAATGCTTTGATTTCGTGCAGGAGTTCGCCCTCTCGCTTCTCGATATCACCATGCCAAGGAGCTCGGTTTTCTCGAGACTTAGACTTCAATCGGGTCACTTCTTCTTGTAACACCTCGCATTCTTGACGCAAGACAGCAACCAGGCTACCGGTAACTTGATCAGTAGGCGGGACGACACGATCTAGGCTTGTGAACGCCTCGGGTGAGAGGGGTGATTCAACGCGATTCGGTGACAATTTTGATTTGGACGGGGAGACATAGGTGCCACTAGCCTTCGTCTGTAGCAGATCGTCAATCGTGTGAGCCTGTTCCTGCATGTAAATGAACGAAGAAATTAATTGTGCGTTAATGTCGCTGGCATTCTTCCCCGATAGTAGCTTTAATAGTACCTCGATCAGCAGGTTTGCACTCAACTGGGCCTCAACAATCTCATTCCAGTGCTTTGATTTCTCCTGCTTGAGCAACTCGTACTGCGCGACAAACTCCTCGTATCTCCGCGTAAGCTGCTCGTGGTCTTGGGATATAGAAGTTTTGTCTGCTTCGAGGCTTCGAATCTGCTCCGTCAAGGTTTCATGCTAATAGGGAAGAAGGCTCAGGCTCTCCATCTCACAGCCAAACACACTTTAAAAAGCTAACGTTCTACTGACCTCTTCCAGTCGAGCAGCTTCGAGTTCTTGAAGCTTTTTACTCTGGTCTGCGGTCTGTTCACACACGTGGCATTTAGATCCAGATCGACATCGTGCTCGTCTCCACCACTCTACAAGTCCACACTTTAGGACAACTATTTTCTTACCACAGTCGTCAGGCTCGTCAAGTTTTCTACCAGGTCTTGCATCGTTTTCTTAGTCCCTTCCATTTGCTGTGCCTCCTCATCTCGTTTTGAACTCATATCGCGTACCTTGCCTTGTGCTTCCTTTAGCATGCATGATAACCTCTGTTCTGCTTCTTGAAGCTCGTCGTGCTGTTTTGTCACAGTCTTGTATTTGCTTCGAACCACCTCGGACTCCTCGACAGCAATCTGGAGCTGTCGACACGTATCCAAGTACTTTGTGTTCACTTCTTGAAAGCGATCCCAGCGCTCGAGTTCCATGTTCTTCGTAACTTCTAGTCGGGTTTGCTCACGAACCGCATCCATCTTAATCACCTCTTCTTGCTTTTTCTGCTCAGGAGTCTTTAAACATTGTGGACAGGTGGCGCTAATCTTCTTGTGCTTTTTCTCGATTTCCCAGCATTCCTCTTCTTTGCCCTTCATCGTCTGCTCATGCCGCAGTTTCATTTGCTTCATGGCCTGGTAGATCTGCTCATTCTGCTGTTCTATACACGTCCGTGAGCGGAACAAACCGTTGTAGTCTTCCTGAAGCATGCACAATTGCTCCTTCGAGTGCTGATGGTTACGCAGAACCTCCCGCCACTTTTCTTTCATGTGCTTTATCATCAGCGAATGTTCAGCCTTTAGCTCAGTCTTGGCGTGCAGTGCTTCTTGCAGAGCTGTCGACATGTCTGCAACCTTCCGCTTGTACATAGTCATCTCGGCTCCCATTTTCTCTTTCAGCTGGAAGCTAGATCGTTCGCGGTAGCGCGCATCCTGCAGTTCCTTATCGACAAGCAGTAGCCGAGTCTTACACTTTTGTAGTTCGTCCGCCATTGGGCGGTGCACGTTTTGCCACTCTTTCCGCTCACTCTCCAGCTTGCCTCTGAGCTGTTCCACCCTAGCTCGCAACGCCTGGCGCTCCTCTTGAGTAGCGCGAACATTTGCCGCCGCCTCATTTTTCACTAATTCGACGGTCTCCTCGTGTTTTTTCTCGCACGTGCGCAGCTTCTCGCCTAGACGGCTAAGCTTGGCTTGATCCTCCTGTCGTTGGTCCAGTGCCGTCTCAAGCAGCGAACTGGTGTGCGTGAATTGACCTTGGAACTTGGTACGTTCAGCTTCAACCGCCGCCGTTGCACTCTGCATCGACGCGATCTCGCGCTTGAGCTGAATCGTGTGCGCACTTGCTGCAGCCGCTGCGCGGGCAGCCCCCTGGTCCTTCTTCACCAACTGCTGCCGCAACGTCTCGAGATCACGCAGGAACGAACGACGCTCCTGGTAGTTTACAACAGACAATCTCTGGTGAGCATAGATGGCTACATTTGTCTTCAACACGAACGCCTTCTGACATGTACCTTGTCGAAGCATCGCTGTGCATCCTTCAAGGACAGCGTGGAGGCCGCGACCATGACTTCCTTCGTCATCTTGAGCGGGTGAGGTGGGTGGCACGTAGTGCCCTGCAGACATGCACAAGCTAATCCTGGCTTGGCGTTTTGAATTCTCAACGACCTCTACTAATAGATAGTCTGTTTCATTGATATCTACGAATTTGAAAAAGTATACAAAACTACTGCATATTTAGATATCCTTGCCAAATAGATTGAATGTTCGCGGTTGGTTTTTAAACGGCGATGTGGAGTGGTGGACATACATAAAACATCGAAGCGTCCGATGGCACTGCGTCTTCGCCAGTTGCAGGTGGTTCACCGCCACGGTGATCGCACCCCATTGCTCAATATCTTCAAAGGGGGCATCAATGCTCGCTCAGAGGAGGAGGAGGCGCTGCTATGGGGTCGCCAGCTGCCCGAGGCCACGCAGCTCGCGCACCTCCGTTCCAAGTTCAGCGTCCACTTGGGCGGAGACGCGCAGTGCTCGTTCCAGCAGCGGCCGTTCGGGTACTTGACGACGCGGGGCATTGAGCAGATGACGAAGTGTGGTGACCGACTGGTGAGACGCAGTTGAATGACTAGGATATCCATCGGAGAACTTACGAGTGACTATGGCAGCGAGAGTTTTGCATGGAAGAGGACTTGCGGCTGGATGAGGTGACGCCTGAACAGGTGCAGATCTTCGGCAATGCGTACACGCGCACCCAACTTAGTGCCCAGGCACTGTTGGACGGGCTGCTACGTGACGAGCCACGATTGACTCCTCCAGTCAGTGTGCTTCCGCCGGAAAAAGATATCATCAACAGTGCGTGCTGGAATTGCGCATTGTGTCGCGATGGTTCGCGCTTGTCCTTGGAAACAAACTGACTAAAATATTGATTATGGTATTATTGCGGGGATTGGTATGTACGTTCAGCGTACGGAGTTTTCCCTGAGATTATGGAAATGAAGGCGGCCATGGAAAAAGACAACGCTGAATTTGCGGCGCGCGAACACGAAATGGCCCCGGTCAAGCAAGAGTTGATGAAGCTGTTTCCGGCTTTTAACTCGGGTTTAGTTCCATTTTCGTGGTTGACTCCGGCTGACTACTACGTTTGCCGTCGTGCGTACCATGCCCCGTACATCCTTGGCACTGAGGTTCACAGTGAAGCCACCGAAAGACACCTCGGCTTTCGTTTCCACCAGGTAAGGACGACCAGGAATCAACCTTGGGTAGAGAATACTGACGGAGTGTCTATGATATCTGCAGTTCTACTCGCATCGAACGATCCTGAAACTCGTAGCCGGGCGCTTGATGCACAATGTGCTTTGTGAGGTAGGTAATCCAAACGTCTTTTCACGGGACAGATGCAACACTGCTCGTGACTTGACAAAGAGGTGACTCGCTTTCTGACTTGCAGATGCAAAAGGCCCTCTGGGAACACAGCGAAAGCAAGAAGCTCGTGATCTACAGCGGACATGATGTATCGCTCTTAGCCGTTCTGCGAACGATGGACGCTGAGATCACCAACAACATCGACTGGTGGCCTGAGTACTCCTCGGCTCTTGCACTCGAGCTGCTAGAAGACGAGAACGGAAAGTTCTTTGTACGTACTCGACTGAACGGCGAAATTCTAGCGATGGGAGAGTCTCCAAACGGCCTTTGCTCTCCTGATCGATTTCGTGACATGGTTGCGGATCACATTGGAGGCCACGCTGATTAACGTTACGCATTCGCAGCAACAAACAGCGGCCAAAACCAAATCAACAAAATGGGAAATAGGCAAGCAAGAATAGACTTTTTTGTTGAAAACGTGTTACGCCAGCAGCTCCGCGACTTGCAGTGCTCTCTTGTAACGCCGCCGAGCGAGCTTAATACTGAGCATCTTCTCCTTCTCCTCCACCGCAGCTTCTTCCTCTTCTTTCGCTGGGACACCAATGTCAATGACTCCTTGCGCCAAATCCATCACACGCTGCGGCAGAAAAATATCAACCCCCGGTCAGCAAAATTCAACATTTCAACCACGTTCACCAACAGCTCCGCTACTGACCTTCCGCGCAGCACCTTGGATACCGTTGAGGTACTCCAGCACAACGCTAAACACGGCTTTGGGGACAACGTCAGCCTCATACATCCACTTAAGGATCCACTGCTGTTTGATTTTCTGCAGTGCCACATAATAAAAAAAGTAGTTAGCAACACTGCTTTCTCCGACAACGGATAGTGAGGCGTTCAACGAACCTTGAACTTCCAGGGAAGCTCGTCATCGGCCTTGGGCTCATCCCGCTTCTGCCACTGCTCCAGGTAGTACTTGGCCTGCTGGATCATCTCCGGAGAGCGGTCCGACTTGCCGCCGCCCTCATTCACCTCCTCGGCATCCTTCTTTTTGAAAACTCTCGCGCGCTTCTTAGGCACGAGTTTGTCCCCGTTGTCGTCGAACTTGACGTGCGCCTGGACCGTCTCTTTCTTGGTCTTGGAGGCTTTCAGCTTGCCACGCTGCTTCTTGGACGGCTTCATGGCGGCCATGATGCTCAATTGGATTGGTTGTCCTGCCAACCAAATTCATGTGACGTGTGGGTATGGAGTGATACACATCAACTACAAAACGATCTATGATTGGCGGAATCTTAGCTATCTCAACTTTGATTCGTCGATAAACCTGCCGAGTTTGAGCTCGAAAATCGAACATGAAACCGCGGGGAAAATCGTAACGGCTGTATCTACCGGCGCCAAAAATCGTCAATGAGCTCCTCTGGACAGGATGTAGGCGCAGTTCTCTTCTTGCACGGGCATCGCCCAGCGGACCAGCCTGTTGACATTTCATTGTTACTCTGTACGTGTATGATCGCTGGAACTTGAAAGAGTTTCCGACTCAAGAGAGCGCCAGTCTACTGTGGAATGTGCACCAACCGCAAGCGATCTCGCTCGGAGCAGGTACCGGTACGCAGTCCGCCACCGACGAACCAGCAGCTCCACGCCGATGACGACCAGCTGAAGCGCGCCAAGACGGAGTCCCCGACGTCCGTAGACCGCGTCGGAATTACAGAGGACCAGAATCAAGCACAGGACAGTGAGGAGTTCGCGACGGCTGCGCATCGAGACGAGATGGTGGCGGCTATTCTGACCATCACGTCGGCGCTACGTCTCTCACGAGAGACGCTGCATGTGTGCGTGGGGCTGCTGGACAGATACTTGGGGCTGCAGAGCATTGAAGCAGCCAGACTCGAGGCGCTGACCATCTCGTAAGCTGAAGTGCTTTTGTGGTTGAAGTTTGCTGTTGGAAAGACAAGCGCTGACTTGAATATGAGTGGCTTGCTGGTTGTTGCAATTTCAGGTGCTTATGGATTGCCGTTAAGTTCGTAGAGACACCGACGACCATTTATGATAAAAGCATCAAAGAAATTCTACAGCGTCGGAGACACTCGAGCAATGTACGTGAAAGTGTGCATCTTGTGCGCGAAGTAGACGAGATAACTAACGATTGTTTCATTACTGCTCACAGTGGACATGGAACGAAATCCTCGAGTGTGAGCTTAAGATTTTGCAGCTCCTCGACTTCAGAATCATGGCTCCTACTATTCTTGACGTGCTGCAGAAGAAGCTCTACCGTCTTCAAGATGAAGACGATCAGGATGACAGAGTTAACACCCTCCCTTTCGAACAGCGTCAACTGGCGTTGTACTTTGCAGACTTGCTGCTTCTCAAGGCGCGAGCCAACCAGTTCTCGAAGGATCTACTCGTAGATGCCATTTGGTTTGTGGCGTCCGGTAATCAGATTGCTAATGTGAAGCCGCCTGTGCTGGAGCCAGTCGTGCTGCTTTATCTCGCACACCGCGACAACATCAACCCGAGGCATTCAGTGTTCAAGCCATGGTTCGCGTTGCGCTGTCGCTATGGCGCCTTCCTACCCTCACCGTGGAAGGTGCCCTATGACCCGTCCTGTGTCTGCCGCGTTTGCGAGCACGTGCAGGAAGGATTGGCGTCTTGATTTCGGCGTCTATTGTCGATGAAGCTGCCATTGTCCCGCCCCAGTACAAATTTGTTGTAAGCGTTAGATCACAGCGTATTCAAGATACAATAGTCGTACCATACCATTCCTCCATTCACGTCAAACTGTTGTTCTTCAGACATGCCTCGTGGAAACTCCACAGTAATTTCATATGGCAAGCGGGCAGGCTAGTCCAGAAAACATGAATGCGAGCTACCATTTGGCCCCCAGGCGATTCTATCTCCTAGCTGAGTCTGCACGTTGCCGTCTCTATTGTGACTGACATACGGCGTCTAACACCAGTGCAAGTGAGCAGTGATTAATCATGTGAAAGACGTAATTTCCTTACAGGAAGTGCGTCTTGCGAAGGTCCTGGTACTTCTTGTAACCGGCAGCAACAATGCCGGCGATGATGAACACAATGATGAAGAACGGAGTCTTCCAGCTACTGGACTTGGCCGCCGTCTCCTTCACGGTCTCCTCAAGCTGCGTTTCTACCTGGTCGCGGATGGCATTCACGGTGCTGTGCACACGCTCAACCACCTTTCCGTTCGCCCAGGCTTCAAGCTCATCGATACGCTTCTCGTCCTCAGCACCCTGCTCCTTCAACTTCTGGATCGTGTTCTCCGTGGATTCCTTCAGCGCAGTAAACTGGTACTCAAAATCTTCAAGCAACTGAGCGTACTTCCGCTTCACCAGCTTCATCTTGTCGTCATTGCTGCCCTTGCTCATAGTAGCTTCCAAGTCCTTGTCTACGGCATTACGCTGCTTCTCGTCCTCCTTGTCCGCGAGCGAGTCGATCACATCACTAAAACAACACACAAAAATCAACGAATAGTTAGCCTCACCGTCAACAAAAACCAAACTCGCCGAGCACAGCACCCAACGTACTCGTAGATGTTGAACGCAATGACGTCGTGGTTATCGGCCAGACCGCCGGTAGAGGCCGAAATCCCGACGTACGCATCGTTCATCCAGTCGTCACCAATGTTCAGCCGCTGGCTGTAGCACTTGACCCAGTTGCCCGACGCGTCCGCATCGATGAGGATCGTAACCTGCTGCTCCGCTTGCGTGTACGTGATCTTGGCACGGGACATGTTGAGCGAAGGACTGAAGGCCGCGTTCTTCTCGTGGTAGCGGATGCCCGGCGCCATGCAGCCGACCTTGTCCATGTCGTTGAGCTCGTCCAGTGTCTTGGAGCCATCGTTCTCGAAGAACGTCACGTCCTTGTGGCCGCCGCTGTGCTCTTGATTTACAAACGTGTCGAACACGACGCCGATGCCTTTGAAGTCCCCGATGAAGCCGTGGTTGCCGCCCTGCACGTACTTGCTGGTGGTGAGCCATAGCGCCAGGCCGTCGCCGAACCAGGCCTTGGCCTGGCCGCTGATGCGGAACGTCAACACGGCGGCAAACTCTTTGGCCGCCAGCTTCTGCGCGCCCCAGATATGACCGCGCTTGCTTTGGCGGTCGGGCGTGAGGCGCGCGAAGTGGCGGTTCACGGCCGTGTCTCCGCCGTACACAAAGTTGTCCCCGATTTGGCGCAGGCCCTCGCCGTCGATGTCGTCGAAGGGCTTGTCAAACGAGGCGTGGTCCAGGCGCTTGCCGCTCGCGGGAGAGGACTGCAGCGCCGCGAGCAGCGTGGCCACACACAGCAGCAGCCCCAAGCTCAAGCGCGCGATTATCATGCTCGATAGAAGGAAGACAGGAAGTGCTGGCGTCTGCCTCGGACGATTTGCTACGTGGCAATGATCCGGACCAGAACTGGACCAAAGTACCGTGGTGGAAAGACTTAAGTGCGATTTATTCTAGTAGACCGCACTTGAACTTGCCTTTTTTTCTGGTAGACTACGGGTGTTTGCGCTTGCGCGGGTTGCCGTAGTGGTCTTCGTACCATTTTACCACTTCTGGATGATCGTTGCCGTTTCCTGTAATAGACGGTCGGCGTGATGCACCCCTCGGTGTTCGTGCGCATGAACTCGAGTGCGGCAATGTTGTCGCTGCGGGCTGCACTGGCGGCGTCGTTTGGGGAGAGTGGCTGCAAGTGTGAGTGCAACCACTTGACGGCCGCCATGTGCCTCTGCTCCACGGCATTTTTCATTGCGGTGTTCAACCATTTCACCGAGAAGTTCGCGGCTAAGAACTCCATCACCCGTACATGACCATTTCGAGCTGCTCCAGTCATCGCGGCGGCTGAGCAGCCCTCCTGTCGATGCGCGTGCAGCCACTCAATAATCTCGAGGTGCCCACCTGTGGATGCATTGTTGATTGCCAAGACGGAGCAGCCTTCCCGTCGATTCAAGTGCAACCACTTGACCATCTCCAGGTGATTGTTGCCAGCGGCGATGTTCATGGCTTGTTTAGAACATCCTTCGCGACGGTTTTCATGCAGAAACTTGACAACACCGAGATGGCCGCTGCTTGCAGCTTCATTCATGGTGTTCTTAGACCATTTTCCCTTACCGTTCCGATGCAACCATGTTATCATTTCGAGATTGCCAGCTCCAGCCACTTTGTCCACAATTTCGTCTGGATACTCTTGTCCCTGGTGATCGTAGCCACTTCGCGACCTCCAAATGATTCTGTGCCACTGTGAAGTACATTGCACGACAGGTGCCTTCACTGCGATTGGAACTCAGCCACTCCAAGATGGCCAGGTTTCCATTCCGCGCGGCCAAATCCATAGCGTCAGTCGTACAACCTTCAGTGCGATGCTCGTGTAACCATCGCACTACCTCGAGATGGCCATTCGCTGCAGCTTTATCCATTGCTTTTATCGTGCATCCTTCTTTAGTGCTTGCATGAAGAAACTTTACAATCTCCAGATGACCATTTCCCGCAGCGGAGTCCATCGCGTTCATGTCCATTGACGGATTTTGAGGATAACTAGCACTTGGTGTAGTCTGCAGCAGCCGCAACATTTCCAGGTGACCGCCAGACGCTGCTGCTTGAAAAGATGCATAGTCAAACGAACAGTCAATGCCTTGGAGCCATTTCAACATCGCAAGATTTCCTTTCGAAGCCATAGCCACCGGTGCGATTATCTGTTTATGAGCCGAAGAATTCTTCTTGTGCAAGAACATTGCAGTCTCAAGGTGGCATTCGTCAATAGCATTATTAAACGCACAACCAAGCGAGCGTTCATCCCACTGCGCGCGCTTCATCAACCACTTGATCAACTTGAGGTGCCCTCCCCGTGCAGCATGCTCTAGACGTCGGACGTGGTCGGGAAAGAGCTTCACCAGCCAGCGAACCACATCCTCTCGACCCTTCTCTGAGGCGGAAACGAACAACCTCTCCGCACTCCAGTCGAACTTTTTGAAGAGCAAGAATGGCTCGCAAGCGTACAACCACTTCAACACCGACAGCTCCGCCATCTCACACACAGCAGATATAGTGTTTGAATCCACACCGCCAGGATACCGAGCGTATAGTTCCTGGATTGCCTTCAAAACATCCTCTTTCCTTGTCATCTTGGTTGGAATCAAGTGCATCGCTAGTCGATACTGACGCAACTTTTCCTGATACTGAAGGCTCGAAGTCTTCTCCACAGAAGCGCGTGATAGAATAGATGCGTTTGCCCTCGCTCGAGCACTTCTGGCAATGCATTCAACAACATATTTTCCGTGAACGCGTGAATGAGCTGCACAACATGGGCAGAGCTTCCACATGGGGCCACATACAGCACACAGTGCGCACGCTCGTCAGAACAAAGGTGTGTTCGGTCTTCGCCATCGTATTGTAGTTGTGGGGCTCCAATTGACAAGAACTTCAAATCGGCCTCCGTACCCTTGTGTATCCGGTTACACAGGTTACGAAGCAAAAAGTGGCGCGAATCACTCCACGCTCCTCATGTTCAGCTCGACTTCGTCGTCCAAGGCCAAGCTCCCGGCGCCCGTGCTGCCCTGGGTGGAGAAGTAGTACGTGCACCATCAGCTTATGCATTGGCTCGAGACTTGTGCACGATTTTCTGACGGGGTTTCCTCCGTTTAATGCTGCACTTAAGCCGCCCCAAGAACGTGGACGAGATCTCGCACCAGGAGCACGTGGTAGCGACGCTCAAGACATCCATCGCTAATGGACAGCTGCCGCATTTGCTGTTCTACGGACCCCCAGGCACGGGCAAGACGTCTACCATTGTCGCCGTGGGGCGTCAGCTCTTCGGCCCGGATTTTCGCAAGAACGGCCGCTTCCTGGAACTGAACGCGTCCGATGACCGAGGCATTAAGGTGGTGCGAGAGAAGGTCAAGAGCTTCGCCCAGGGCGCCATCAGCACTGTCAGTGGTCTGCCTCCTTTCAAGATCATCGTGCTGGATGAGGCGGACTCCATGACGGGCGACGCGCAATCGGCACTGCGCCGCATGATGGAAGACTACTCCAAGGTCACGCGCTTCTGCCTCATCTGTAACTATGTGAGCCGCATCATTGAGCCTGTGGCCTCGCGATGCGCCAAGTTCCGCTTTGCGCCGCTGGAAAAGGTTTCCATGGCGTCTCGCGTGGGCTTTATTGCCTCAGAAGAGCACGTGAACGTGTCGGACTCGGTGTTGGACTCGCTGCTGGAGTGTTCGAACGGAGATTTGCGTAAGGCAATCAACTTCCTCCAGAGCGCCAAACAGCTTTGTGGAGATGATGAGCTGTCACAAGATGATGTTATTGCTGTCGCTGGCCTTGCTCCACCGGAGCTGCTGCAGCAGTTTTGGGTCTCTGTGGGCTCCAACAGTTTTGAGAAGATGAAGACGGACATTGAGAGTATTCTGCTGGCTGGATACCCGGTGCTGACAATTTTGCGGCAGCTGAATGACGACGTGCTGGCACTGGACAAGCTCAACGACGTGCAGAAGGCCAAGATCTGTCTGCGCATTGCTGAGGCTGACAAAAGGCTTGTGGATGGTGCCAGTGAGCACTTTCAGCTGCTAGACGTTGCATCCTACGCTATGCGCGTCTACCATACCTTGTCGTAACGTAACAGCTTGGCATGGCCGTAAGTAAATAAAGCAGCAAGGAGGTGATGATAAACACGTGCTCACCAGAGATGGTATTCGTAAGATAGCATCGATCACCAATGCAGCTAGTCTCTCGAGATTGTAGCTGCTCCCTGATCCGTTACAGAAGACATTTTTGTCCACTCGTGGTTGTTATTCTGCTGCTTCCAAAAAGTGACCTCGTCGTCCCCAGCAGCCACACTGAGCACAGATCCTGTAAGAGACCAGCTTATCCGATACACTGGAGCGCGGAAGCTGTGGACCACGTGCGATTCCCACTCGCCATCCGCCTCGTCTTGAGTCCAAACGCGCACGGTGTGGTCGTCCGATCCTGAAGCAATCACGTTCGCCGGGATACCCACATTCGGTGCCCAAGCCACGTCACGAACCCAGTCATTGTGTCCGTACAAAGGAGTTTTCACAACTTCCCAGTAGCTACTGCCAGCATTTCCACCTTCCTGAGGCACAGCAACAAGCTGCCAGATAGTCACTGCATGATTGCACGACCCGGTAACCACACGTTGAACCGGTCCTTGACCCCTCTGCGGCCCCAACGAGTTGTACGGCGCCCAGCTCACCGCCGTGCAGCCCATGCCCTCGCCCGAGTTGCAGAAGCTGGACGAGACCACCCACCCTTCGCGCATGCGGGTAAGGAACGACACCTGCCCGTCCGCTGACGCACAACCCAGACACAATCCGTACTCGTACGGTGCCCAGGCCACACTGAGCACAGCGAGCGCGTGGAAGTCATGCACATGTTTCAGGCGCCATTCCGTCACATTCCCGACTCCCCCGGTGCCCTGCTGGACCAGCTCCTCCCGATAGACGTAAACTTTGCCGTCTTGAGCAGCCAGCGCCAGCACTGCGCCAAACTTGGGGTGGGCCCACGCCACGCGGTGGATCGGAGCCGACGAGTCGTCGACCAGAGGCACCACGTGCTGCAGCACATGCAGCGGCTGCACCTGCTGCGGCCCCTGTCCGTCCTTGGGCGCCGAGTTCTCGTCATTGTCTCCACTGGCTACTATCGCCTTGGACACGTCGTACACGCGGAAGGTCCTGTCAGACGAGCATGTGACCAGGCGTTTGCCGTAGTAGTCCAGCTGGATGTCGTAGATCATGTCGTTGTGTTCCGTGTCGATGCTGGTCACGGGCGCCTCGCGCTGCTGCTGGACGGGATGAGGCTGGCCATAAGGCGCCGCAAACTGCCCCGCGAGCTCCATTCTTCGTCGACTTGGGACGGATACAAATGCCAGTCGGGTACAGTGTGTAAGGAAAGTATACGTCCAAGCGTAAACCACAAAAAGATTGGTCTTCTACAAATCGAACCAATTCTCTGGGTGTTTATATCCAGAGTCTTACCGTATTTTCGTATTAATAGTCTTATCCGTGCCAGACATATTTCGGACCAGGACGTATTTCGGACCACTTGCCTCACATACAAATTCAAGTCAATAAGCACAAAGCCATCACCAATAATAGTCTTTGGGCGCTGAAAATCACGCAAACAGTCAGAGGAAAGAGCCAGCTTTCGAACAAACCCCCATGTGCTTTCCTCAGATCCATTTTGACGCCACAACAGGTCTCAGAAGCTTCCCAAATGACCAACGTCCCAGAGGAGACGCGGGAGGCTGCTATTGTCGTTGTCGCTGGCGGTTTGAGTGAGCGCAAGGCCGGCAAGGTGTACGGCGTCTCTCGTGGGCCTCTTCGCTAGCGCATCAACGGGCTTGTACCGCTCGAAGCTCGCACAGGGTCCCAGCTGGTCTACATTACTGAAGGCGCTGACCGAGCCGTCGACGAGATGGTGCACTACCGTGCGCTGCATGGGATGTGTGTGGGGTTTGAAGAACTGCGCGGCAAGCTCCGAGTGGCGGCGGAGAGGACGGGGACGCGGCCATTGACTTATGACTTCCTTAACGACAAATTCACTCATCGCTGGCTAGCCAAAGACCCTGACTTGTCAACTCGCACTGCTCAGCTTTTGGACATTGACCGTGCTTCAGCTTCTGCAGCCGATGTCGTCTTGCATTACTTCAACAACCTACAACGCGTCATGGAGAAGCTGGACCAAATGGACAAGCCTAATCGCATCTGGAATTGCGACGAGACGGGAATTTGCCCTCAAGGGCGAGGTCGTGTGCGGGTTATCTGCCCAAAAGGGCTACGAGCTCATGTTCAGCGCTCTGCCGGCCGTGAAAGCGTCAGAATTATGGTGTGTGTGAATGCAGCGAATGAACGAATGCCACCCGCTTTACATTTTCATGGGCGTGAGAAGGAAATGGATGAGGCTGAAGAATCTGCGCGGCGAGCGACAGCTCTAACATCAACGGAAAGCTGTTTCTCTACTGGTTTAAGTGGTTCGTGAGCTTGCTGCCATCGGATCGGAATGTGGATGCGCTCAACGTCGTTAACCTGGTTTCGAGCACGGCGGTAGCACAACAAGCTCAAAAGCGAAAACGGGGAGACTTGGTTGACGAGAATTACTCTGGAGGTCAGCTGCTTAGCTACCAGATGATGGTTACTGCGGCTTCTGCAAAAGTAGCATCAATTGCTCAAAAAATGCGCACAAGAAGTCTGCTCCGACGGAAAAACGCGCCCGGAATGCGATGAACCTGCACAACAAAATCGGTCACCAAACAGACAGGTCGAAGAAGGCACTCGAACAGTGGGAACGTGCTGCTGTGAGACCGGATCGAAAGGCAGAATGAATTGCATTACAACGTGCAAAGGCACAGCGAACCACTGCCCAGTACGCACAGCGACTGATCCAGCAGGAGGTGGTGGAGCGAGCGACCGATGGTTGCGCGCTCTGGGTAGTTGTATAAGCAGACTATGGCATACAAAAATCAATAGTAAAGCTTGGTGGGCCGAAATGTGTCTAGGGGTGTATCGACAGGTCTACAAAAGATAGTATAAATCGCAAAGTGGTCCGGTATATGTCCGGCATGGATAGGCGATGTTTACTCCTTGGCGACATTGGAATTAAGCCAATAAAAATGCTCGATTTTAACTATATGGAATTCGCTAGTTTTAATCATTGGTGAGGGTAATTTGATGTAAACGACATCCTTGGCTGGCAGAGTGGCGATCAAGTGGACGTCTCGCTGGAAGAGGTCATTGTAGTTGATGGTAGAAATGAGAATTTATTGAAAAGGTGGAGCCTGAGGCTCCATGCTACCTGCGGCCACAAGCTATCTTACTGAGCTTTATTATGAGGCTACCTCCTCCTTTCGCTTGTCCTCTTGATTGTCACTCTGGCCTTGTATGAGGCTACCTCCTCCTTTCGCTTGTTCTCTTGCTTGTCGCTCTGGCCTACTGCGTCTTTCTTTTTCGTTCTTCATGCGCCGAGTATCAGCCCTGAGGGCATGTCACACTCCCCCTATGAAGCTGTGTAGATTAGCAGGGTAAGACCCGGCGAATACTGACCTTCTGTGTGACTGTTCCTTTGTCAATCGTCACGGTACCGTTGTCGTGTACCTGCTCTACCGTGTACTGTCCTGCCGCAACAGCCTGCGTCTTCGTTCTAAACTGCTTGGGCACGCGAAGCATTATGCGGTCCCCAGTTTTATAGAAACGTTCGAGACGCTTGTCGTTCTCGCGATCGTTGACAGTGAGAATCGCTTCAAAGTGGTGCTTGGACATGTAGCTCGAGTTGGCGTTGTAGAGTTGACGAGAGATCATGTCTTGGCCGAAGAGGATCTGCCCTGGCGACGCATTGAGAATGCTGTGAAAGCTGGCTCGTACAGCGAAAGCAGCATAGTGGATGACTTTTTTCCAGTCCACGTCCTCATAGCACCGAATGACGTTCAAAATTTCCAAGTGAACGCGTTCACAAATTGCGTTGGCTTGGGGATTATTCGATGTGATAGGCTTTGCCTTGATTCCGTAGCTCTGTAAGAGCTCTTGGAACTCTTTTCCAGTGAACTTTCCGCCTTGGTCATGGACCACCT
The DNA here is from genome assembly GCA_000500205.2 of Phytophthora lateralis. Classification (NCBI taxonomy): domain Eukaryota; phylum Oomycota; class Peronosporomycetes; order Peronosporales; family Peronosporaceae; genus Phytophthora; species Phytophthora lateralis. Next base: position 3,430 of record AWVV02001353.1, on the reverse strand, counting down.
CACAAAGGCGAGGGTAACGGCAGAGCCATTATCTGTCAAAGCTTTCAGCCGCTGTAAGTGCTTCTTTGTTGGGTTGGACTCCAACTTCCAACCATCGCGTCGCTTGGTCAATCATTGTGATGCCGTAGCCACAGTCGTCGTATGGACCAATCAGGTCGAAGTGCACGACTTCAAACAGATTAACCGCCTTGAGCGCGCGTGGAGGAAGTGTGCCATAGTCCGGCTTAACCCCATGGACCTTGGACCGCTTGCAGGTCAGCCACGCCTGTGTCTACTTTGCAGTTGCTGTCTCCGTGTTTGGCCAGTAAAAGATGTGACGCTTTGTTTTGTACTGGCACTTGCTGGCAGGATGGCCCAGATTCGGGTGGTACCAGTTTACGAGATCCACCCGGAGGCTATCAGGAACCACTACGCGCTTGTGATAGGCAACGAGAGTACAGCCAAGAAGGGGAAGTAGTTGATAGTCCGGGTTGTTTTTACTGGCAAGATACGCAGACTTGATTTGTTGAATCATGGCGTCCGCTTCTTGGTGTTGACGGATGACAGGTCCGTGCATGACACATTGGGGTTCGCTATTACTTGCCAAAATTTCCTCAGTTAAATCGTTTCCGCCCGACTCGTCGAACCGCATGCACAAAAATACATCATCGCCTATGTTTATATCACCCTTGACGCTGTGCATCGTCAATCGGTATTCCGCGAACCGTACTTTCCACCGCTTTACGCAGAGACTCGTCTCCGTAGGGTAGATGAGGTTCTTGTGATCAGTGTGTACCATCACCGGGAACCCAAGCAGCATCGTGCGGTACTCGCGCAATAACTCCACGACAGACAGCAGCTCGAGCTCCATGGTAGTGTAGTTTCTTTGGTAGTTGTTCAAACTGCGTGAGTAGCAGGCCATGATACACACTCCCTGCATGATGATATCACCGAGCTGCAAGCCGCTTGCATCGGCGTATACATGGAATGGCTTGTCAAAGTCGGGGAATGATAGATGCACAGCTTCAGCAAATGCTCGCTGAATTGCACGAAAAGCATCTGTGTCACTGGGCACCCATGTGAACGGGACCTTGCTACTCGTCAGCAGATGCAGTGGCTGGCAAAGTGTCGTCTTGTTCGGAACCATATCCCGATAGTAGTTAATCATCCCTAGAAACCGACGTAGTTCCTTTCGGTTGTGTGGCACCGCAATCAGCTGGATCGCTTGGTTCTTTTTGGCCTGCGGCTTGATACCTTCTGCAGTGAGCGTAAACCCCGCGTAATTCAATTCCTTGCACAGGATGTGGCATTTTTTTCCGTTGAGTGTGATGCCGTACTTCGTAACACGCTCGACACTATCCGCAAATGCTGTCAGTGCTCATCTTCTTTAGTGGAAAATACAGTATGCTGTCCAGGTAGACTACGACGAACGGCAGATCTCCAAATACCTTCTCCATACAGGATTGGTACTCATCAGGGGCCGTCGAGATCCCCATGGGAAGCCGTTTGTATTGGATCTTCCCCCAGGGCAAGCATGAGACCGTGTACGGTCTGCTCTCACGAGCCAAACGCCTCACATAGTAGCCCAGGTTCCCATCGAGTGACGAAACACACTTGGCACCAGCGTATCGTAAGAGAATCTCTCGAATCCGTGGCACGTAGTACGGACTACGGCGCAAATACTTGTTTAGCCAGCGGAAGTCAATCAATAGCGGCATATCGCCATTAGCTTTCGCCAGAAAAAACGCAGGTGAAGCCATCTCGGATTCATAAATTTGCTCCAAGACATCCAAGTTAATCAGCAATTAGATCTTCTCCTTGGCCTTTGCCTCCATGCTGCACAGCACTGCATAAGGCTTTGCATGTACTGGCTTGAAGTCCGGCGACAAAGGAAGCACGTAGTCATCGAATTGCATGCGCACCCAGGTGGCTATCGTACAGGTGCTTGCTCGCCTCCAGGAATTCCCAGTAGCGTTGCGTTAGTGCAGCCGATAGATGATCCGGTACCAGCGCTTCCGGTTCCACAGCACTACCAGCTACTGCTTTGAACTCATTAGGAAATTCACAGTCATCGGTGTCATTATCCAAGCTTGAGGCATGAACTCGTCCAGTATTTACTTTCGTGGAGTCACCATCTCACTGCACCACATTGTCCTGAAAGTTCCGGATAAGCCCCAAAGTACTCATAACGTCTCGCCCAATTACCATGGCATCAGGGCTGTCCTTGATCACTTCAAAGAGGTGGCGGATGATTGATCCAGGGTTCAACGATTGAAAGCGAAAACTCAGAAATTCCGGAGGTGCAGCAGATTCGTTACTTCAAGCAAGGCATGCCCATGGCGTGACAAGACAAGCTCGCAGCGTCCGTTGTAGTGTTCGAAAAGCTCAGTGAGCTTGTTGCGTATTTTGAACGCATTGAACATGTCGAGAAGTGCCACTTGGAACGTGAGCGCCTAGGGCGTACAATGTCCAGTCCATCTGGATTCGTGAAACGGCCAAAGGTAAACAACACCACAAGTGGCGACAAGAGAGCTTGGTCAGACCACAAGAAGGGCAAAGATGGCGATGCCAAGTCGGGCAAGCAGGAGAAATGGTGTGCTTGGCATAGCACAGCCTTGCACAATAATAGCGGGTGCTACGCGAAGAAAAAGCGAGATAAAAAAGAGCACAAGCAAACATCCGAAGCCAGCCCGCAAGTATTACCCTCGAGTTTTCAAGGATTCGGATGGTGACTCACCTGGTGATAATAATGAGTGCAAGTTGATTGGCCTCGTCCAAGCGAAGACACCGTTCACAAGTGCTCCGCTTCGGATTGCAGTGCAGTTCCGCAGTGGCGATCCCTTCGAGGCTCTACTGGATAGTGGTGATTCGACGAGCATCATTAGCGCTAAGACGCTGGAGACAAACCTCCAGCTTGGGTCACTCGTTTACACCCAAGTCTCCAACGGTGTTAGAGACTATGAATGGTGACGTAACCAGTAGCAAGCCTCCAGGATCTGGAATGACACATTACATGAGTACCTAGTGCAGCTCAATTTTCAACAGTGCGTCTTCGATGCTGGTGTGTACTATCGCAGCGGTGCTCGCGGCATGATTTACTCAACTGTCATGTTGACGACATTGTAATCGCAGCCAAGCCCTCCGACGTTGACGTCGTGCTTCGTGAACTTGGTGCTGGGTTCGAGATGAAAAATCTGGGAATGGTCAAGTACTTGCTTGGCATGGAGAACAATTTCAAACCCGGTGTGATCGTATGTATATCCCAGACCGCATTTGTAAGCGTATGACGGCAAGGTGTCGAATGGAAAACGCGTGGAGTGTACGTTCTCCTCAAATCCACAATGAACACATGCCAGCGATTAAGCAGGACAAGACAAAGACTAACGCCAAATCACTGCTGTACAGATAAAGGATCGGTCTCTCCTGTACGTTGTCGCCTCTCGTGCGCTTC
>AWVV02001346.1:0-32612 GCA_000500205.2 Phytophthora lateralis | reverse complement strand
GGACGACCCCGAGACGTACGCGTACCTCGTGCGCGAAACGAAGCCGCTGCAGTAGCATTTTATCTGTGGCTAATCTTGCGTTTATAAAGCACCAGGCTTTATTCTTGCTCTGTCTTTTGAACCCCGGTACTGCCTCCAGCTAGTTCGTCTTCATTCATCTCGCAGTCATTACTTGGAGACGGGCTTCTGCTTGCCCGATGGTGTCTAGCTCGAATTCGAGCTCGCCGTTCTTCTCTCTCCTCGAACCGCTCAATTTGATGCTGTAACCGCGTCTCCACGGCCTCGTACCGCTTCTCCTGACGCTCCAGTCGCCCCCCCTCGCGCTTTCTGCGCTCTTCAATCTGATGCGGAGTCTCGCCCGCCAAAGCTTGAGCCACATGATTAAACCGATTCTGGTAGACTTTCATTTGATCTTCAATTTGCTGCCGTTTTCTCTGTAGTTCTTCTGAAGACATCCATTCTTCCTCATGGACTGGAGATGGCGCTTCATATTGCTGTACCCCTTTGACTTTCAGCTTTTCATCTTGTTGCTTCGTCTTGGACTCGGTTGCTGCAGCTTCTGAGACTTTCGGTGCTTGGTCAAACGTCGGGTACAGCCCCGTGGTCTGGAATTCCTGGACACTTGGACGCATCGGTTGCTGGATATTCAACCTCGCACGGTGCGGTGACGTGGTAGGGGCCTTCGTAGGTGCCAAACCTTGGACGTGTGGGGCGTCGAAGGCGTCGATAAGCTCGTCTTCGTCCACGTCTTCTGGGAGCTCCATCCTCGAAATTCTTCAATGTAAATTTTGGAGTGGACGCGGCGCATAACCAGTCGATTCCTGTCAAGATGAGCGCCGATGTGTATCGAGTGGTGGTCGTGGGCGCCGGGATGGCGGGTGTGGCGACTGCGAACGCGTTGCTAGCGTCGGATCACTTTAGAGCTGAGGATATCTGCGTGCTGGAAGCTCAGCATCGGATTGGGGGGAGAATCCACACCCGGCCTTTTAGTGACGACCTACCCGTGAAGGTGGAGGCTGGTGCAGCGTGGATTCACGGCACCCAAGGGAATTCAATGGCTGCGTTGGCTCGGGAGTTCGGCATTGAGCTCAAGGAGATCAGCGCTCGAAATCCGTGGCTGCACCCGAGTTCGTGTCCGGGTTTCGTGATCTACGAAGGCAGTCGGCAGTTGACGGAAGATGAAGTCAACGAGACGTGGAAATGGCAAGATTCCCTGCTGTGTAAGCTCCAGGAGCTTGCGTTGTCTGGGGAGGTGGAGGGCAAGGCCTTGGATGCGACGGTGGAGCAGCTTCTGACTGAAGATGCAGAGCTTCAGGAGATCCTTGCGTCGAGTACTAATGCTCGGAAGAGGTTAAGTTTGTGCTTGCATCTGGTTGAGACCTGGATGGGAAGTTCAAGCGACGAAATGCAGATTGATGCGTTTGGTGAGATCGACCTGATGGGGTAAGTCTCGCTGTACAAGATCACAGCAAGCAGCTCTTAGTGTCTGACGTTGTCTGTACGTGTAAGTCAGTGACGACCCGGGAGCTCACTGCATCGTTCCAGAAGGAATGGGAAGCTTCATTGAGCTTCTGTCTGCGCCAGTGAAGAGCCTAATTCGCATTGGTGTTTGCGTTGCGTCTATCGACTACGAGAGCAATGACGGCGTGATAATTAAATGCACTGATGGAAGCAGGTTCACAGCCGATCGCGTGGTGGTGACTTGCTCACTGGGCTTTCTCAAGTCCGGGAAACTTCACTTCCAGCCCGAGCTGCCATTGGCAAAGGCTGATGTCATCTCTCGCTCACAAATGGGTCAATGCATGAAGATAATGGTCCAGTTCCCTGAAGCTTTCTGGCCTAAGAACGCCTCATTCATCACCCAGATCAACAATACGTCTGAATCCAAAGACAACGAGACTCCGCGGATATATTTCCCAGTGATCTTCAGCTACTACGCCACCAAGGGGGTTCCGATTCTCGAAGGTGACCTCGTTGGAGACAAGGCTCGAGCAATCTCGGATACATTGTCGGATGACGAAATCGCTCACGCGCTGTTCCTGCAGTTGCAAGACACGTTTGGCGCTGAAATTCCAATTCCTGTTGACCATTTCATTACCAGGTAAGGAGGCATGGTTGCTTGGGCTGTTGGTGCAATTAAATCAGACAAACTTTATGCTGCTTGCACGTGTGTCTGCTTTAGATGGAGCCAAGACGAATGGGCACAAGGTGCCTACAGCAGCGTCACTGTTGATAGCACTTACGAGGACCCGGACATGTTGCGTCACTCCGTGGCGAAGCGTATATTCTTTGCAGGGGAGGCTACAAACTACGAGTACCAGGGTGCTCTGCAAGCAGCCTACCTCTCAGGTAATTTTCCGCTTGGTGAATGTTTTTAATGTCTTTAACGAAGGTTGCTGCGTTCAGGCCACCAAGCTGCCGACGAAATCATTATTGCTGAAGCATCGTTAGGCAACTGCTTCGAAGTTACTAGTAAATGATGTTGCAGAAAACAAAGTGCTGAGATGTCACATGCATTAGCCCAACACTCTATCTGTTGGTACTCTTCGCCAATTTCCCGCTTTAGGTTCTCATCAGTAGATATACCTGCTCGGTTCTTCGCGAGGAAGTATGTCTCGATCATCACGCAGCGCCACTCTCCACATACTACGTAGTATTCAAGGTCTATGAGCAAAAGTCAGTCAAAATGCCTTTCGACAACGTGCTCTTGTTTTCGCGTCCAAAATCCCCAGTATTGCAGGGTCATTCCAAGAAATGCAATTAAGATCTTGCCCGACGCCTGTAGCGATCAGAACTTCGACTCCGACTGCGGCGTCTCCGACTGCTTCTTGATCGCTCACGGGATCGACTATGACTACGGCTGCGTCTTCGACGGGTGCGAGATCGGTCTCTTTTATCTGGCGTTCCACGTCTACGGTGTCTCCGCTCTTGGGATCCACTGCGAGAGCGACCACGCCGTGATGTGGCTGCATCATCCCAACGACTTCGTCGCTCGTTCGTCATTGCTGATGTTGGGCTTCCTTGTGAGGTATCACGTGCATCAACTGTCGAATTTCCTTGTGGCGCAAGCTCTGAAGCCTGGAAAGAGGACGGTTCCTGCGGGGAAATCTCCTTCTGAGCCTCGATTTTCCCGTCGACAGCAGTCTCCTCCACCTTCTCCGACTCCACCTCTGGCTCAACTGGGTGGTCGTCCACCGCAAACGGATTAGCCTCCGTCAGTGGTTCAAGCCACTCCACCTTCTCCTGCTTGTACAGCTCCATAATCGCTACGCTCACCGCATACAGCTGCGTTTTGTCCACATCAAAGAGCGAGTACCACGACGGGTTCTCCGGCAGCGGCACTGCTTGGAACCTACTGGCCAGGAAGATGGCCGCACAGGCAATAACCTGAGCTTTGAACCTCACACAGAGATCCGTCCGGAGGCTGTCGTTGATGTACCCCCAGGCCTGCTGCGCGAGCTCGGAGCTGCCGTCCAGCACCTTGACGTAGTACAGCACGTACTTGTGCGGGTGCTCCGTCACATTGTAGACACTGAAGCCCAAATCAATGAGCACCTGGCGCTCCACCATAATGAGCCACATGCGCCACTGACTGAACGTGGCGCCGTCCAAGTCCACGAGCTGCTGCGCGACCGTCGCGCGCTTCCACTTGCGGCGTCGCATCATCGCGTAGAAGACGCCGACCACGTCCTTGATGCGCTTGGGTTTCTCCTCCACTTTGGCGGCGAGGAACAGGCAGCTCACGGCCACGCGGAAGGCGTCGAACTGCTTGAGAGACTTGCGGTAGTAGAAGCGCTGGAGTAGCGTCTGGGCAGTGACCATCACCACCTGTGGCAGCCGCAACAGCACGCCCGCCTCCTGGATGAGCTCGCAGCCGAAGAAGCGGTGCAGCTTCTCCACGTGCGGAGCCACTCCGTCCTCCAGCGACGGCGAGCGGGTGGCAGGCAGCACCACGTGCACACGCACAGGTTTCGTCGCCATATTTATGATACAAAATATGACGTTAGGAGTGGATATTGTACTACTACTATAGCAGTAGTATAATACATGTATCGTCGCCACATTTATGATACCCAATATGACGTTAGTAATATTATAGTGGTATTGTACGGAGTATTGTGATATTGTTGAGGTAGTCTCATACTAAGTATTTTTTAGATGGTGACTTGGAAGGTGCTATCGAGCGGGCAGGTGGGGGTGACGTTCGATGCGGACGAGGTGCAAGCGTGGCGCCACTTTCAGAAGGAAGCGTATGGCATTGTAGCAGTGGGTACGTTGCAGTTGTTGGTGGAAATGGGTGGGAATGGCTCGGAAGCTGCTGCGGACAGCGGAAGGGGTGGACTAAACACCAAGAGGAGACGCCACTTGTCGCTACCGGAAGCGTATTACGCCGCTGCAATTGCCGGCGTCTTGCCGGTTGACGAGCCGTTGAAAAACGTGTGGGGGCAGTTTGAGAGGTGACTTTTCTGCTGTTGGTCTTGGTCGTGTTGGTGTTGAGCTCATGAGACTTTGCGAGTGCTGCGAGCAGCTCCAGCGCGACGTTCACGAGGGACTTTGCAGTGTATCAGCACTTTCGACGTCTTGGCTGGACCCCCAAGTCGGGTGTTAACTATGGCGCGCATTATGTGCTGTATCGAGGCTCGGCCGTGGAATTTCATTCCGAGTACGTCGTGTACGTGCAAGGTAATGAAGAAGCTTCGTCGTGGAATACCATCCAGTCGCTCACGAGGATCGCAGCCGATGTCAAGAAGACCGTGTTGCTGTGCAGTGTTACCACAGCTCAAGCTGATGCTGCAGTAGACAGTAGTGCTGTCGATCGCCCAGACACCGACCTCACATTCGGTGTATACAGATTCCACGACGTCCAATACACTGTCGAGGCCATAGCCATTCGCTTTTGGGACGCGTCAACTGCTGATGCACCCGAGTCGTACGCTTTCCAGCCACAACCAATCCTACCGAAGAAAGCCAAGGCTGCAAAGAGGAAAAACGACACCAAACGGCCGAAACGTGAGCTTGAAAACGAGAATCTCAAGGGATCAGGAAATTCCACGTAATGTGATCCGCTTGGTACGCTTGTTTCATTTCGAGTTTTTAAACGTACATGTTTTATCCCAGCACAACCTTTTCGAGAACGAGACCCACCGTGGAGCCCAGCACGAGCCCGGAGTTCAGGAAGAAGCTCGTGAAGGGGCCGATAAGGTGCTGCTCGTCGGAGTGGACACTTTCACTCACGAAGATGATGGTCAACGTGCCCAGGTAACCATTTCCAAACCCGAGGATCAGCACGCTGAGCACGGACCAAATGTCGCTCTGGAGCCACCACTCCTTCACGATACCAATAATGATCGGGACGAGGACGAAACGCGCTAGGATCGGGATCCACACGTTGCCGGGCGTGAGACCGAATCGGTGGTTCACAATGAATCGGCCGACACAGTCGCTGACCGAGAAGAGCGTGAGCAGGATGAGCGACCACCAGCCGCTCTCTTGAAGCGACGGGAAGTTATACGTCTTGATCTCCGTGACGAGCGGCGGCCACACGGACAAACTGGCGAGGAAGACCGCCAAAATCAGCACCTCCAAGTGCCACACCTTCCTAAGCACACTCCACTTGGTCGGTGCGGGGCCAGCAACACTAAGCGGGTCGCTACCCGACTGGTGTTTCTCCTTCAGCAGCGGTGAGCGTTCCGTGAGCTCCACACTGCTGTTTGCTTTGCGCAGCAAGTACTTTTTGGTGATCTTGAGCCCCATGACCTTGTAGAACGCGGCGATGCAGAGTGCGATGGTGAGCGCGCCCGTGTAAAAGTAGATGAGCGAAGACGCCAGCAGTTGGTCGGCCGGGAAGACGAGCTTGGTTAAGTCGCGATAGAGGCTGCCGATGAGTGTGCTGAGGCCGACGCCGAGCTGGAAACTCTCCTGAACCCGCTGCGGGTACTGCGACACGAGCGCAATGGTGGAGCTGTCGATGAACGCCGTGGCGATGGAGGCCACTGCGGTGCCCCCCAGCACTGCAACTGCATTGGCGTTCTCGGACGAGAGGAACAGGTAGGACGTGGGCACGAAGGCGAGCACGAGCAGCTGCCCCACGAAGCCGCCCACGATGCGGCCCTTGTACCAGGGCTGGCCGAAGAAGACGACGATGACGAAGAGGAAAACCAGGTTCGTGTACATGAAGGTGGACGTGAGTGCGAACTCGATGTTGAAGTCCGGGAAGAGCAGGTTCCAGTAGTCCACGGGCTGCGTGAGCGCCGAGAAGGGGAAGAGGTACCCCACGCCCACGAGCGCGAACAGCCAGCAGGCCAGCGTCTCCTCCTGCGCCTCCTTCACGGCGCTCTGCACACCGCCCTCGCGCTGGTCTTCGAGTGGGATCTCAGCGTCATACGAGAAGGACGCGCGGCGGATGCCAGGCGTACGGGGCAATGGCGACAGCATGGCGAGGTCTTCAGCAGATCGAGGAAATGTCAATGGCTTTCTCACGTCTCAGGTATGTGGTCCCCACAGTTTATGCACGAGGTCCCAGGATGCTGCGAGAGCGCAACACCTTGGTGCTGAAGGCCCGCAGCGGCAGCGATGAGCGGCAGCACGCGTTGACGCTGAACGTCAACATGCGAGAGCAGGATTTGAGCCACTTTAACGGCAGGAATGGCACCGGAGGGTCCAGAGCCGTGCAGGTAGGACCCAAAAATGGCCAAAATGGCGTCTGCTGCACTGGGTCTCACGTGTTGCCATTGCTGCTAGCGATTGCTGGAGGTGCTGGACGAGGACGAAGCTTTCCAAGCATTAATACGGGAAATAGATGACCTCCGCCAGCTGGACCAGCTCGTGAAAGCCAAGGCCAAGGACGGCACCCACACGCTCGAGCTGCCCGATATGACGGTGCAGTGGCAGGTGTCCGAGGAGCCAGGCCTTCCGACCGTCTTGCAGCGTGTACAGGGCGACCCAATTGCTGCTGCCGGTGAGACCACGGGGAAGTATCGCCCACTGCCCGTGCGCAGGCTGGTGGTGGCCGTGTGGATGTACCCGCCGCACGTCGAGATCCCTCCGACAGGGGATCGGATCCCTCCCAGCGACGCGGCCAAGCAGGATTTCTTCGTCGGCGTGGACGACGACAGCGTCGACGAGGCCGAAGAGTAGGTTGGGCTAAGGAACGAATGCAGCGCAGTGGAGGTGAGTAGAAGACGCTGTCCGGGTCGGGAGTTAAAATGGTTGTGCTGATTGTCATCCGTTTGCCAACCTGCTGAATGAACAGGCGAGTTGCAGCGCGTGAGGTTGGTTTGTGCTTCGCCGAGTAGGGTGACAGAGACAACTTGCCTTAAGCTGGACTGTTGCCTGCACTCCCTTGATTCGGCAGGTTTGGTTCTCAATTCGTACCCTGTACTGTGTAAACTCAGGGATGAATGTTTCGGTAATGCCACTTACATTGCCGCGCATACCAGGTTGTGATCAACATCATCGCACAAAAAGTCTCGTATTTGGCTTTGGGGATTCTCGCACGCGGACCAATGTGTTTTCACATTCCAGTTTGACTTGGGTCCGTGTCGAGTTGTGGGCCATGTGTCACATCGGTACAAGGAGATCACACCAGAGCTCGGGCTAGAAGGACCCACAAGCTTTGCCCCCATTATCTACCAAGAAATTCGTCAAGTGGAGTGTGCCACGTTCTTGTCACTATTGTAGGTTAAGTCAAAATTTGCTTCTTTTGAAATTCTACAGACTGTCGAATCTCTCGTGCGTTCATGTCCGCAGACGGCCAGGTCTCCAGCAAGAAGGAAACATCGTAAGCCATCGTTGAAGTACGCGTTGTGAGAGTTCTCTCTTACCAACTTACCGCCATTATCTTTTGCAAAGTCTTAATTTTATTCGCGACGTATACGTTTACAACAGCAATCTTAGTTGTGGGCGTTGGCGATATCTCTTGGAAAGATATGGAACAAGCACTTTGCCCAAATGGAGGTTCCACTCTGTAAACCTCGTGAAAATCCCAGTATTGAGCTTCCGTGCCTATCGAACAAATCAACTGGCAGCAATTCGCCGACTTGGCCTTCTCCATAGCGATACAGACTCACACGAAATGGTTGACGGTATGAAACAAGAGGATTATTATGGCAGCGTTGGTTTCACACACTTGCTTCTGCCATACTCTCCCTGACCACATTTATAGACGACTTCGAGTCGCTCTTATCTTCTCGTTCTCCCGCATCTGAAGAATGCGTCGAAGAATCTTACCGGACAGACTCTTTGGAATACTGTCGACAAACTCCACCTCACGAACGCGCTTGTATCCCGTCACTTTACCAGCGACGTACTCCATTAGCTCATCGGCAGACAAGGAACTCCCTTCTGCCAGTACCACGTAAACCTTCGGGATTTCTTCGCCCGTAGCAGGGTCGTGGCCTCGCACACACCCCGAGTCGGCTACTTGCGGGTGTGCATTCACAACATCTTCGACTTCGGCAGGGGCCACCTGATGGCCCTTGTATTTGATGAGCTCTTTGAGTCGGTCCACAATGAATACAAAGCCGTCGTCATCCACATATCCGATATCACCCGTCCGAAGAAAGCCATCCTCCGTGAAAGTCTCGCGTGTCGCCATTGGATTATTGAAGTATCCTTTCATCAGTGTGGGTCCGCGGAATAGCAGTTCACCGTGCCTGTTTGTAGGCAAATCGACATCCGTCTTCAGACACTTCACCTTGAGCTCCACGTTAGGGTATAGGACCCCAGAAGATCCCTCCCGATGACAAGAGATTGAAGAGTGCGTTCCGACCCCAGCAAACTCCGTCATACCGTAACTCTGAAGAACTTGTACACCAAGACGCTTCAGCACAGCTTGCTCTAGTTCCTTTCCCAATGGCGCTCCCCCAGAACTTGCTTGAGTTGTTGAGGAGAGATCATACTTGTCTACGAGAGGGTGTCTCGCAAGGAATTTGATCAGCGGTGGAGCAAGATGGAGCCTTTTGATCTTGTATTTCTCCGCTATTTGCAAAAGTGTGGCTGGTTGGAAACCAGGTAGCACTACCATGGACATGCCCATGTATAGGCTGATGTGGAATATCAACGTGGCCATGATGTGGAAAAACGGTAGCATTCCCAGCAAGTAGTTCATCTTCTCCACGGTGTAAGCCGGAATCATTCCTGCCGCGAACATGGCTCGAGACGTCAGCTCTACTCCTTTCGGGCGGCCAGTCGTGCCACTAGAAAACGGGAGCGTCACTACCTGGTTTGGGTCGATTGGAGGAAGGTCCGGGAAAGGAAAATCCATTGCAATGAGGTTCCTGGCGAGATGCAACATCCAATTTCCCGTCAGAAGTAGAGGTTGGTGCTAGATTTCCATACAGAGGTACGTACTCGATTGTCTGCAAGCTAGACGAGCCTTCCTCCTGTCCGAGAGCGTAGAGCTGCTGCTTCGCCATCCCTTGCATTCTAGCAGCCTCGGTAGCTACTGGGGCAAACATCTTGTGCGAAATCACTGCCACAGCCTGCACTCATGGCATGTCAGTTCAGCACAGTCGTCCTATTGGAAAGCAAGTCAATACCTTGGCTGCTTCAATCTGATCGGCCAGTTCTTGTGCAGTAAACTGTGGAGAGGACGGCGAGCATATCGCCCCCAGTCGATTCAGAGCCAGAAAGACCACAGGGTACTCGATGCAGTTGATCGAATGCAGGATCACAACCTGCATACGTAAATAGCGTGAGACTGTCGAAGCCACTATTTAAACAGTTTCAATTGCTGCAGTCGCTCGTACTTCGCCTTTCTTGAGTCCGTTGGCTGCGAGACCTGCGCACAGTTTCATGGCCATTCGCAGTAGGGCCGCGTAGGTGATCGTCCGATCCGTCAGACCACAGACGAACGCCGCCTTGTCGCCCATGGTACGCGCATGCTGCTCCACCACATTCCAAATCGCTGCATCCGCTGGAATCGGCAGCGTCGGGTGTCGCGACGTGAAGATCATGGAACGGAGTTCTTGATTCGCAAAGTGAGCACCGAAATGCTTGGTACATATTCAGTGTAACGATTGGCTGAAAAGCATCAATCCACTTCAACATCAACAGTGTCGAGTCAACCGAGTTGATCTGGCATTTTAGCAGAAACCTTTCAACGTGAGATCTGCTTTACTGTTCACTTGCTGCACGTGATACTCGTTCCCTCGCCTTCATCTCCTTCAGTGCTTTCCCCACCGCGCTCATCAGAGCGTAGTCGCCTGGTGATGTGTAGAAGCGTAGCTGGAGCAGCGCGACCTCCTTCTCCATCGTCTTTTGCTCGCACTCGGCCTGGGCAGTGCTCAGCTTGTTGGCGAGGTCCTTCATACCGGCACTTAACGTCTCAATACGGCGCCGAAGCTGGTCGTTGGTCCGCCTTGTAGCAATGCAGTCCTGCTGGAACTTTGCTCGGTCGTCTTCAAGAAGACGCTGCTCGTCTTCGAGTTGAGCGATCCACAAATTCTTCTTCTGCAGGTCCTTGGATAGCGCCTCAAAAGGCCGAGAGCTGAGCGCTGCAACGGTCTCGTTCAGCTTCATATTCTCACTACGCAGGAGATGTATCTCTTGCTGCAGATCCTCCATTTGCTCACTCTGATCGCTGTATACGTGAAGCTTTTCGGTCTGCGCTGCCAACTGCTGCTTGACCTCAAACAATTGCGTATTCACCTCTTCGAGCCGAGTCGTGCTTTCTTCATAGACCACCGCTTTGACACGCGCTTTTCCCTCGAGATGCTGGTAGCGTGCTTCCAGCACCTTCACTTGCTGAAGCAGGGTATCTACACACGCGCGCAACTGATTCTGGTCTTCTCCATTCGCTGGGGTATTAGTTTTCACTGGTGTTTTCTCCTCTTGAAATCTGCATTCTTCTAGCTCGACCCGCAGCATTTCGTTCTCTTGGCGCAATCGCTCCAAGTCGACCTCCAGACCTCGCAAGTGGCTTTTAAGCTCTTGCACCAGTGGGTGGCGCGCTAGCTCAACGAAACTTGAGCTTGCCACTGAAACATCAGCTTGGGGTTGATTGGCTGCTGCCTGCTCCTTTTGCTGCAGCTCAGCCTCTTCGTTCGCGATTTGATTTGACGCTGCTTTGGCTGTTGCTTTCGCTGCTCGTTGAGTCTTGTGCTCCGTAGGCTGTCGCGTCGTGCTCGACATGTTGCGATGGTTCCTCGAGCCCGGGCCCTGAAACTTCGCAGTTGAAAGAGCGAACAACACTTAGTACTGGAACCCACCTGCGGCACAGTCGTCTCCACTCCAAACCTGCATAAGCCGCCGCTGCAACGCTCTCGTCTCCTCGCGCAGCGCGTGGTTTTCGTCTACAAGTTGCTTGGTGAACACGTGGTTATTCGGTAACGCTGGGACGTTCTTGACGACGGTCAACGACCTGTAAACACGCAACAACTTCAATCAGCATGAATCGCGCAAGAGACCCCTTACTCTTTACACTCTGCCGTGGCGTACTTGCGGTGTGCGTCCTCCACCTCGGACACGCGGCTTTTAAGCCGCGTATTAGCCTGGGCCAGACGCTCGGCACGCTCCTGCCAGCTGAGCGCGGCGGCGGCCAGCGCTTCCTGCGCCACCACCACCACGGCGTCCTCGCGGCGCGGCACCGGGCGCGGAGATAGCACGCGCCGATCGGACGGCATTCGTCGACGTCGAAGTTGCGGGCAGCGGCAAATCGCCCGCGCCAGCTCGCAGTGGGTTGCTGCGATATCGAAACGGCGCGCTCCATCTTAGTCGGGCAGCACGACGCGGCGATAAAGGCAACTGCAACCTTGACGGCTCGTGGTTGAAGTTGTTTTTGGCTACTGTACCGATCTTTTGTCTCAAGAGAGCGGGTTTTGTATGGGCGTTTGTATGGAGGAGTTGCGCGCGCAATCGCCATGAATATGGCTGTTTCCCCGCGTCGATCGGACGACCAGCCATCACTCTCGATGGGGAAACACTGCTCCGACGACGCTGTTATAATACCAATGCTTTGAGTCAAGTCTGACAGGACAGCGCCGCTCAGCACTTCTGCTGCGTTCAGCGCGCGGCGAGATTCACGCGCAGTGGAAGGCGAGCCAGCCACGAAGGTCCTGCTTGGGGTGTGCGTAATGGCAACTGAACGAGTCCCACGTCGGAAGGCGCCAGTGCAACACGGCCTCCACGACCATGGCGAGCCACAGCAAGACCACAAGCATGGTACGGTCCAGAGGGCCAAACCCGGCGAGAAGCTAACGCTACTGCGCAGCCCGGCCACATTTCGATGGTGTATTCCGTGCCAAAGAGTCGTTAGGCTGCAAAACCCAGCTGCAGGCGTTTCCTCTGCGCCGCCGCCAATGCGGTCCACTCGAATCGAGTCTCGATGGGCCTGCCGGCGCCATGTAGCGCAGCTGGCGCGTGAAAGCTTGATCACCTCGAGCCTTCCCACGCCTCGGCCCAACAGCTGAGCGAGGTCGGGAATTCAATCGTGCGCAGCACACAATCTCTCCTGGTGTCGCGTCTGCAAATCCGAGACGGCCAAAAGTGCTCAAATCGCGTGCCGAATATGGAGCCTCCATTGGAGGTCCATTACCGCAACGAAAGCGGGAGAGCCCTTGAGCTGCAGTCCACCCTTGAGGTTTTGCTTTGCCAGCCGCACAGCAACAACGGAGCAAGCGCTCTCCCAACACAACATCGAAGCTACCAGTTTGGGACACCCTTGGCGACATCGTAGACATTTTGGCGCCCATTTCGACATTTAGCGCCCAGTTTTGATAACAAATCCTGAAAATGTCGACCCGCCCACATACAAACTCACCGTCAGATTGCAGCTGAATTCTCTTTTTTTGGGTCCGGTTCAAGCGGTGCCCGTCCCCTACGATTTTTGGCCAGTGGGACGCCGGCCCACAGCACAAGTGGCACTTTGCATAGCAACGCCTAAAAAGCCAGGACATTTCCCGACTAGGTACGATTTTGCCTCCTCTATGGGCGAACTGCGCAAAAGTGGCCCACACACTCACTCCGCGATTTCCGCAGTGAAGAAAAGCGGGCACTTCTCGATTTGTCGCACGCCTCCATCGGTTTCTCCTCCTGCGGTTTGCACTAGGATTCCCGCTGCAGTTCCCGCCATGATGAACTCCCAGAGCCACGCCAACATGCACGTCGCGACGCTGCAGCCGTCGCTGTCCCCGCAGTCTGTCACGCGCCGCGCCACCGTGGCCAACGACGGCGAACTGTTCGTGCACCGCGCGTCGGGCGCCACCATCGAGCGCGCGCCCTGCGGCGACAACCAGGTGGACGTGCAGATCCTCAAGAAGCTGTCGGCCTCCGTGTCCCACTTCGAGGGCCCGCGCAGGAACCTGTCCTTCGTCGTGTCCGTGGAGACGTTGATCCCGGGCCGCCGCGCCTTCTCGGACGAGCGCCAGTCGTGCCAGCTCGTGGCACGGTCCTTCGACGACTTCCGCCGCTTCCGCAAGTCGCTGCTCGCGCGCGTCGGCAGCCTCCATGACCCGGTGCTGCTCTTCTCCGGCCGCAACGGCAAGTGCAAGTGCGAGGGCGAGAACGGCTGCCCTTTTGACGTAACGCGCGGCTTCCTGGAGCGACTCAAGTTCACGCGGATGCCCTTCCTGAGCCTCGGCGAGAGCGAGGATGACCTCACCAAGCGCCAGCTAGAGATGGACAACTTCCTCCACATCATCTTCGCCATCCTGCACCGCATGCAGCCCGGTTCGTGGCACGCCGAGTGCCGCTTCCTGCAGGACGTCATGGCCTTCCTCGAGGTCGAGGAGTCGTTCTCGCAGCAGATGGAGCTGATGCTGCGCGCCAAGAACCGCCACATGAACCTGGACGGCTGGAAGACGCACACCCTCGAGACTTTTGGCTCGGGTATCGGCGTCTAAGTGCCGGTCTGCCTACGGACTCTGGACCCACGGATCACGAACGAAGGGGTTCGCCGCATTCAGAGCCCACAGAGAGGAGGCGATCCATCTCGCCTTCTACTTATTTTATTTATTCGATGACGACGTGAACTATTAGGATTCGGCCCTGCAGCGTGCAGGGCGACCAGAAACAGCCTTTGCTACATTTATTAACACGAAAGCCAATTCCTACATCATCTCGACTCAAAATCGTTTACTTGGCAGGGAACGTGACTTGGCGCAGGAGCTCCATGGGACCGCCGTGCGTCTCGAAGAAGACGCGCTGCTCGTCGTTGCGCACGAAGAAGGATCCGATGAAGCCAATCGAGTTCACTTCAATGTCGTTGAAGCTTTGCGCCTTCCTCGGGATCAGGAAGAGGAACGACGACGTCAGCAGCAAATTGTAGGCCACGGGCAGCGACGATGTCGATGAGGCAGCCGCTTGCGACGTCGGGTACTCGGTGCTGTTCATCTGTTGCAGGACCTTGTTGTAGATGGCGACGAGGTCCGCCGCAGCCTTTTCACTGTCGTCGTCGTCGAGGTCAATGCGGTGGAGGAAGTGGCAGAACGGAAGCTCCGACAGCTGAACGGTCTCGGTCGTCGAGTGCTCGCGCAGCTTCTGGTCGATGAAGTGCAGCAGTGGCGGCTACGAACAAGGACATCGACAAGGGAAGCGTCAGTTGCAGAGTTGCCATTGCGAGAATGAGGTGCGATCACCGCACCATGTCCAGCCCCGTGATCGCTTTCATGGACGGATAAGTCATCAGCTGCATGTGTTTGTGAGGTTGGCTAGCGGATACAGGATCCAAGAACAACAAGCCCATCAGTTCCACCATCTCTACTCAGATCGTATCAGTGTTGTCGCCTACCTGGCGCCGCTCTCAAACCCGCAGTTAAAGAAGGCGAAGGCGTCCAGGCCCTCCATTGCCGTCCACATGGCGCGGAAGTCGGCGGCGCTCAGTGGCTGCTCCTGCGGCGCGAACTCGATCGTGGGAAGCACCACGTGCTCGTCCACCACATTGAACTTGTTGAGGACGAGATTGTGCGTATCGTGCAGCTGCGTCACGAACAAATCTTGCTCCAGGTGTTCCTTGGCGAAGGGGTCTTGGAACGTCTTGGGCTGCTCCTTGCGCTCCTGAGGCTTGGGCTTAGCGTGCGCAGCATCCGCGGCCCACAGGATGTAGCGGATGCCGTGCTCCGACGCAGGCAGCAGCTCATAGCCGGCCGTGATCTTCTTGAGCGCCTGCGACTGCGTCGCGCGCTGCGTCACGTCCAGCATGCTCTTGCGCAGCATTTTGGTCCTAATTGTGTCTTCAATCCACGATTTGTTACCCAATTTCAAATTATCCAATCCAGATCTAGATTTCATCATTTTATCCAATCACCGACATTATTGAGGCTGACTGGCCATGAACGGCGGCATTCCTACTACTACTACTACAGCAGCGAGTATGGCAGCGCCGACGCCCGCTTTCGCGCCTCCGCACGTGATGCGCGCCGTGATGAAGCGCAAACGGATGCAGCAGGAGGAGGAGGATCTGTTAATCAAGAAACAGCGCGTGCAGAAGGCCACGGTCACGGCCATCGACGTGATGAACCACCTGCTGGCGCCCGGCGGAGACGTGGGCTACGCCGTGGCGGACGCCGAGTGGGAGAAGCTGGTGCAGCTCACGCAGAAGAGCGAGCGCTTCGAGAAGCTCTTCGGCTTCCCGGAGAACGCGTCCGGATGGGTCACCACCAAGAGCAAAAAGAAGAAGTCCCACCTGAAGATCGTGGCGGTGGATTGCGAAATGTGCGTCACCCAGCAGGAAGGCTCCCACGAGAGCAAAGCCAACGCGCTGTGCCGCGTGTCGGCTGTGGACGGAGAGAACATGCTGCGCAACATCATCTCGGACTTCATCGTGCACCAGCCCGAGGATGGCTTCCACATAGTGGACCCCAAGACGGACATCCACGGCATCACAGCGCAGCAGATCGCAAGCTGCAAGATCACCATGCAGCAGGTGCAGAAGAAGATGTTAAAATACATCGGCCGAGACACGATCGTGGTGGGCCACTCGGTCTACGGCGATTTGGCCAGTATGCGCATCAACCATCGCCGTGTGATCGACACGGCGCTCATTTTCCGACGTAAAGACGGAAGTCCGTCCCGTGCGACGCCTGGACTGAAGGACCTGACCAAGTTCCTGCTCGGCTTTGAGATGCCGCAGGGTCATGACAGTACGGTGGATGCCCAAGCGTCGATGATGGCGGCCAAGTATGCTGCTCGACACGAAACGGGCAGGATCATCCCGTCGGCGCTAGAGCTGCACGGACCTCGCATCAAAGAACCCCGTGAAGAGGCGATTCGGTTGGAGGCGAACAAGGAGTACACGGGTCCTGCGAAGCTCGTTGAGACGGCCTTCCAGCTTCGACAGACCAACACTGAGTCAGTTAAACCCACAGCTGTAAACGCCCCTGTGAACGAAGCGTCCTACATCGACATGGCCGCTATGAAGAAGGAGGGTGCCGGAGAAACTGCAAGTAGGAAAACCGGCATGTCGGAGGCCATGATCGCTCGCTCCTGTCGCTTGCGCGTGCACCGAATTCCGAAGGGAATCTCAAGCAGAGACATCGAGAAGTTCTTCATCGAAAACACCCAGATCGTGCCTGCTGCAGTGGAGAAGATCGCATGGCTGCCGAACCAGAACCGCGGCTCGTGCAGTGTGACGTTCTCGACCAATGCTCATGCTGCACTAGCGTTCGAGAGTGCTAAGGGCCCGAGCAGCAAGACCAAGGTCACGAATGACTCCATCGGGCGTCCGCAGAAGACCATTGCTGTTGTAAATGGCATTGGAAAGACATACAAGAACGTGGCACTCGGTATTCTCTAGATTGGCCGAGAAACAAGCAACGACAACTCATGACTTTGGCTTCCTGAAACGCTTATTTACGAGCTCACGAGCTGCTATTTGTTTGATAAATAGAGATGCATTGTTCACATTTCGGCAGTAGCCGGCTTGTTGTTTGGAGGAACTAGGGTCTCGGTTGTGGCTAACAACTTCTTTTTGGTCACCGCAGCACGCTTGAAGAATTTTGCGTCTTTTTCAGCCGCATATCGGCGTTGCTCGTCGATAAACTGCTGCTCTTGCTGGAGTTTGAGAATCTCTCTTCTCTCCTTTTCAATGAGCCAATTCTGCAACTTCGTTTGCTTCTCGATGGCCTTCCGTGATAGTTCCAGCTCCTTCTCGACTGTTACAGCGGGTGCGGCTTGGACGTCATTTTTCCAGCACTCCCCGTTCCCACCGGCATCAACACTTGACGAGCGGCCCCGAACGCGATACGACATATCCATCGTAGCTGCAGGCTTTGGTATCGCTACTGTCATACCTGGCGATGTAAATGAGCTGAACGATCTAAGCTTGAGAGCTACAGCAATGAGACCCAAAGTTAGTTTTGCGTCAAACTTTTTTAGTCCAAGATGGTTACGTACGAGGTCGGGGCTTTAAAAGATTGCTGCTGCTACCAGTGCCCCTTCCACCAGAAGACAATGGAGAGCGAGACGCTGACAATGGCGGATTACTGGGACCTCCCTGGAATCCTTGAAAGAGGCGAGTATGAATTGCTTTGAGCTCCTCTTCCTCAATTTCAAAGCGGAAAAATCGGTCTGAGGCGTCTTTGAGCTGGCGTACTGTGTTTTCCAGATGCTACATGAGGCAGAATGTTAGTACATAACCTTACATGTTAAATTGTTCCACCACGCGCACGATACCTGTTTCATTTGAAACATTTGTGGGTCAACAGTAGCAATCGGAGCTGCGCCGCTTCCTCGAGATTGCTCCAAGCGTAGTTTTTCCAACTCTTTTTGCTGTTTTTCGTTCTGGTGCTTTAGCTCAGTGTTCTCATGAACCAATCGGACGACCCTCGCCTTCAATCCAGTGGCAGGGTGCTCGCCATCTTCGTTGTGGTTATCATTATTGTTGGCACTGCCACTGTCATCTTCGCCATCGCTAGAATTTACGCCATTTGGTAATCGAAGTAACCGAACGACTTCGCGCAACTGCTCAAGCTCCTCTTGCAGTTTCTCGACGTACGCAGGGTCGATCTCTCGCTGCTCATTTACACGCACCATGACCATAACCTTCTTGGCTCGGTCCGCGAATTTAAGCGTGGAGATCGATTCTTCAATACAGTCCAGCGATGGTGACAACGTGGCAATGATCTTGGTTTTCGTGTTGCCACCCAAGCTGTCTTGCAAAAGCCTTGTAAGCTTTGAATCGCGATATGGTACGTGCCCAGCACTGCCTGTCGACTTGCTCGAGAGTGCAGCGATGCATCGTCCGAGCGTGTGTAAACTCAAGTTAATATTGGTCATCTCCGAAATGTGATGCTCCTGCATTTCAGTGCCCATATTCCACTTCTCAGACCCAGCAAGGTCGACGAGATTAAACTTGGACTTGAGGACTGTTCCGTCCTTCCTCCGTTGCTCCAGCAGGAGTTGGAAAACGCTGTGACTGCGACTACTGACTTGGTTCATATGCGTTGAACGCACTGCACGATTCTGCTCGCCGCACTGCAACAACTGCAAGCAATCACCCACGCTCCGCACGGCGTACTCGGACAATCCTTCGACGAAGATGCCGTTCTTTCGGTCTTCATGGATGTCTAGTGGCGTGTTCATGTGCGTGTCTCTCAACAGGTCAAATATCTGCTCGTTGTATATTTGCGCGAAGGAGCAGAAGACAGTCGCTTGGGCGTCCGCCTCCATTTGTACTGTCGTCGCGAATATCTCTTTGATTGCACGGGGGATAATACCCGCCTGACTGTTCTGGAGCCCCGGTCGATAGCGTGACAGATCTGTCTCGGCACCAAACATTGTGAACGACTTACCACTACCAGTCTGGCCGTAAGCAAACAGGGTCGAGTTGAAGCCCTGGAGGAACGACTGGGTACACTCGCGCACTCGGTCGTACACTTGCTCTTGCGAGAAAGTATGATCGAAGACAGCATCGTACGAGCACTTTATGGTGGATTCAGATGTGCGCACCTCGATTGTCTGCCAACAGCAATGGAATCATTAGCGTTGTTGTCGTTCAAGTACACAAATGTTACAAACCTGGTGGTCGGTTGCGCGAATCGAGTGGGATCCCGCACATCGCTCTTGCGTACTCTCGCGCTCAATCAGCGGCCTGATGCGTATGAAGACCTGAATGTTCTCGGAGGTCTCACCTCGCCGACTCGCAGTAGCGGTCTTGGACTCAGAAGACGCAATCTCCGGCTTTGGTTTCTTGTCTGCCATCGTGGAGTCCACCTTGAGATCTCTGGACGCTTGCTGCCCGAAGGGCATCGAAGGCATGACACGTTTCCTCGATGATGTGAGTGTCGCTGATCCACCTCGAGCAGGTATTTGCACTGCCTCCGAGTTGATGAGCTGGCAGAAATGCGGTACGCGTGGATCGGACCACGACTGGCCGCAAGGGCACGTGGCAGACGCGAGTTCCCGTAGCTCCGGAATGGCTGTCGCTCCACCCTCTCAAACGATAAAATGGTTTGCTAATTTTACCATGTCCAGATGTAGCCATGTCTTGGAAGTTGAAGCAAAGTTGCCTTTGCGTGGTCCACATCATCGCTACCACTGGTCTCCAGTATTGACTGGTTCACACCTCAAGTCTCCATCATGACCGAGGAGTTCGCTTGGGACGCTGTGCTGTCGCTCGTGCGGTGGCAGCGCACGCGCCGCGGCTACGACGGGGACGCTGAGCTGTTGCGCACTGGCTTCGCCTTGCTGCAGACCGACGCGTGCGCGCAGTTCGGCCCGCAGAGCGCGCTGTCCCGCGCCGAGCGCGCGTTGAACGTGCCATGGCAGCGCCTCACGGCCGAGACGCTGCAATTCGCCGTGTTCCTGGTCACCAAGGCCAAGCGTGACGAGCAGCAGCGGCCGCAGCAGATGCGCCAGGGCCTGCGGCTACTGCAGCTGACGCTCAGCGCCTTCGCCGTCAAGGGGAGCGACGCGCAGCTTACGACGTTACCGCTGAACTCGTGCAATTTGCTGCTGTCGGCGCTCGCTGAGACGCTGGCGACGGATCTGAGCAGCGACAAGACGCTGCAGACGCTCAAGGACGTGAACAGCGTCTTCCTGTTCCTCTTTGGGCTCCCGAGTGTGCACGTAACCGGTACGACGGCCAGTTTTCAGATGTACCGTCCGCCTACAAACGTGTTCGCAGATTTTTTGAAGAAAGCGCTGAGTGCAGTGTTCCAGTCGCTGACGGAGCTACAGAAGCAGGCAGAGAGTGACGAGAAGACGCAGCAGCAGAAACTGTACGTTGACTTGGTGCACGCCGCGCTGTTCGTGTTCCAGGAGCTGCAGAAGACGCAGACGAACAAGAAGAAGGTGTTTCTGGCCATTGCCAAGACCTCGTTGCGGGATATTGTGGCGTACCGCTATGAGCTGGTGAAGCTGCAGAAGCAGAATGTGCCGGGAGTGGAGGCGGTTACAGCCCTGTTGGATCGCGTCGTGGAGGACGCGCTGTTTGATGCAGAGCACATTCGCCAGTACGATGGCGCAATGGCCCACGTAGCCATTTGGAAGAAGAAAGGTGACGATATTGCAGAGCAGACAGCAACCGATGAACAGGAGGACAGAAAGGTAAAGAAGCGGAGAAAGAAAGCCGGTGCAAAGGCGTCGTCGGGACTGGTGTCCTACCAAAAAACCCTGTTTGACCAGCTACTCAGCATGCTGTCGGACGCAGATGTAACGCCGGAGCTGAAGGCATCCGTTGGTGGCTTCTTTGAGGTACTCGTGCGTGGGTTCGCGACCCGCATCCGTGCGGCCGCGAACACAAAAATCGAGGACACCAAAACGGACTTGAAGACAAGCCGAAAACGCGCTGCCATCGTGATTGCAACTACGTCAACAATGTACTCGCCGTTCAAGTTCTGGTCCGAGCTGTGTGCCGTGGCATATTCATCTTTTCAACAGGAGCCACACAAGAACGACTTCTTATCGGTGCTGGTTACTCTCTACAACGCGCTGTTCCGAGCGCTGTGCGAATGCGATGTATATCGTGTCACGGAAGATACGGAGGAACGTGAGCAGTTTCAAACCATGGAGAAGGTGCTCTCGTCTTTCATTGACGTGCTCAACGTAGAGCACAGCGATGTGGTTTCCAACAGTTCTGATCGAGCTGTGGAGGAATGTGAAGCTATATCAAGTGCTGTGAGGTGTTCACCCAACCTTGTAAACTGTTGTCTCGTGCCAATTTTCGAGTTGCTTGGAGTGCAAGCTTTACGCAGCTACCCGAAAAGTGGTGATGAAAACGAGGGAGTTATTACGGCTGCCAGTACCGCTGTTGTGGAATTGATTCACGCGTACGATTCCATGCGTCTGCTCGATGCATTTCTCAAGTCTGCATTTGCAATCCAGCGTGCTCATGAAGGCTTGTACAAGCTCTTGGCACTTCCTTTGTGTGAGACTACTCTTCGAAAAGCGTTTATGGCTCTACCGCCAGGTCAAATGGATGTGTTGTGGAACCTACTAGTGGAAAAGTTGGCGGCTTTTGCATCAATCGACGATGACATTCGCAACGCACGTAGAGTGGCGCTTGCCCGTTTGCTTTTCCAGACATTCGTGCAAGAAATCCATGTAGTGCCTCAGAATCGCTCGAAAGTCTTGGGACTTGTGTCACACACGCACGAAAAGTTATTGGCCTCGTTTGCAGATGAACTGGCCGAAGTTACTGGTCCATTCACTTCCTATCAGCGCGAGCTTTTTTGCATTTTTGGAGAATTGCTGATGTTTGACTCCGTTCTGAATGCTGCTGCTCGCGAGCAAACGTTTGACCAGATGTTTGCCCAGCTTGAGGGTGATCGATTTGGTGCAGTTATGGGTCAACTGCTGAAAACATCAACGCCAAGTGCGAAGAAGAAGAAAGGCAGCAAGACCAAGCCTGCAGTTAGAGAATCCAACAGTGTAAGCACCAACCATGGGCTCGGTGCCGCGGGAATCGTCAAACTTTGCGTGTACTGGCTGCGGAAAATGGGTGCTTCAAGTGGCATTGCCGCGGATGCCGTCCAGGTTTCACGAGCGGGGCGAGAACAGGTGACTCGTTTGGTTGTCGAGTATGTTATTAACTGGAAGTGCTGGGAGGTAGTAAGTTTCCACTTACCCGAGCTGATGGCGAATGCTGGCAGCGACGAGTGTGATCACTTTGTCCGCGAGATACTGAGTGCCTTCATTGACGAAGCCAATTCCGGTGCACTGGACGGCTCAGCAACCCGAACCATTTGCGATGCGGGATTTTATGAGATTCCAAGTCTTCGTAAAGTTGCTCCTAGCTCATTGACTACTATGGGCAAGCAATATGTGGTTGAAGTGCAGCATGGCTCGCTGGCGAGCTTGGAGAAGGCCCTGCGTTTCTTCACCTTTTTGTTGAGACTTCCCGCTGGATATTTGAAGCCTGAAGAATGTGGAGACCTTTTGACCACCGCATTGGCTCTTTACGAAGCGATCAGAACGTCGGAGGATAGCGCAAAATGGAACACAGAACTCTGTCGTACTCTGTTGACTTGGATTCAAGTGCACTTTAAAATCTTCGGAATGGAAGTGCACAAGTCGCGGGATACTCGTCCAGATCTTGAGAAGCAGCTGCGCAATGGAGCGCGCTTTATCCTCTCTCAACTTGTGATTGACAGTGCTGTAAGCGTTTCACTGACCTCAGAAGTGTTTTGGTACTTTTCGGACATTGGAGCTAGTGCATTTGTCGGTGAACTGCTGAGCAGTGTCTTGAGCAGTAAGAGTGCGACGAAAATCGCCCCTGAGAAGTTCAGAAAGAAACTAAAGCGCGCTGCTATTGTTGTGGAGGCGTTAGCTCAGCACCGAGGTTGCTCGTCGGGTGGTTCTAACGAAGAGATCGAGTTTGTTGAGAGTGTGGTAGACATTGTCACCCAGGAGAAGCTGTGTGAGATCACAAACGAGACGGAGTCGTTTGAGGTGCTCAATGCACTTCTCAAATACCAGTCCGTACTACACAAGCAAGCACACAAACAGCAGAAGACGGTTGCTGAAGGCTCTGTGTTACAATTCCTGACGAAGCGTGTTGGAGGTGCTTTAGCATCTTCGATAAAGCTGATTGTAGCAACTAGCAACCCAACGGATGGCATTGAGCTCCAGAACGCAGCTTGGTCATTTTTCGCGAATTTCTGTGAAGAATACGCCTCATTCCGTTCGTTTGTGACACCTTTGGAGACGTATGGCTGTCTGTTGGCGGTGTCATTAACACTTGTCGCACGCATCAGCGTTGCTGCATCAAAGCAAAAGAAGGCAGAGCTTGCTTTGCAAGCTGTGCTGACTAACGCAAACAAGAATGAATTCCGCCTGCTGGTCTCAACGATTGTGCAGGAATTGACAGCAAATGAAGGCCAACGGAAGCTCGGCGCACTCCATGCCGTATGCTTACTCCTGGGCGGAGACCGAAAACTGAACGCGGCGCGCCGACTACTACTGAACGAACGGAAGGAATCAATGGTTGAGGCTCTTCTCCAGAACTTTTCGATTCAGTCGATGTGTGTGGGAATTGTGGCATCAGACTCTGTCGGTGATGTTGCCCTACGCGTATGGAACATGAAGGCCTTCGTTCTGGTCTTTTGCAAGGCAGAACTTTTCACGTGGAAACCCCACGAGCTCCAGCACGTTTTTACGGGCTTTCAACCTCTAGTGGCGGCGGTGTCGCGTTGGCAAGCTGGTACCAACACGTATGACCCCCAAGAGCTACATGAGTTGTGGACGCTTTCCTACACACTGCTGTTGCGCATCGTACGCAACCACTTTGCGTCATTGGTGAATGGCATCCCGCATCTTGTCCAGGCAGCCAACGCACTTTTGCAGATGCTGGTGTTGGCGTCTGGAAACCCCGAATATACGTCGTATTGTTCGGAGTGGAGCTCAAACCTCGCGCGTCTGTACGGGTACATGAAGGAGCACGATGTTCAGCTCCGTAAACACGTCGTGTACCTCCTAATGACGTTCCTGGTGGGCGTAACCCGTGATAAGCTGGCCGTGCGTTACCAGCTGAAGCTGCGACCTGGTGTGTTTGCGCTGTTGGACGTTTGCTCGCCCTACGAAAAGGAGCAGCTTTTCGGGGCATTGGATTCAACTGGCAAATCGCTGCTCAAGACTTTAGACACGAACTACAAGCTCACACATCGCTACGTGGGCAAGGTCTAGGCTCTCTGACTGATAGGTGCGCAGCAGGTGAGCATTTTGTAAGACTAAACGATCTACTTCTGATAGAGCTAAACCAGGTCCCAGCGACTTTCGCCTGTTTGTTGATTGTAGTAATACGTGCTGCCGCTCGCGGGGTCGGTGCATGGAATCCATGGTGATTCCGACGGGTTTTGCCTTCTCGAAGCTGAGGACGAGTTTCTGTTTGCCATTGACATTGACGAACTGTTGGCCGCAGCAGCGCGGCGTCGTAGACCTTGCAACGAGGCCGTGGATGTGGACGATGATGGGCGATCGCTGTAGTCATCTAGTGCAGTCAATCGATCCAAGGTGTCTTCGAAGTCACTCCAGGAGACGGACTCACTGGTGGCGCTGCCAGTGCGATACAACATGGCACGTGATCTGGCAATGGGCGATGTGGACAGTGATGATCCGATAGAGGACGTCGGTGAGGCTGGCGGGCTGGTCGAATATCCCGAATACACCGATCGGCGTGGGCTACTGGCACGGCCCCCCGCGACTGCAGCTGCAGCTGCCACCGATTTGAATACAGGTTGGAGCACTTCGTCATCGCTCTCGCTGTCACTGCTGATGAGCGAAGACACATCCCCATCATTGTTGTTCGAGCGGTCAGTTTGAGCGGGGGATGCAGGGGCTGGAAGTTGCAGCTCTCGACGTTGTCCACCCCGAGCAGCTAGTGCTTCTGCTAGCGCTACTGCAGCAGAAGAATTGGTCGGACTTCGTGCTTGGTTGGTCTTCTTTTCCACTGATGAATACATTGATGGGAGCTGTGGTGTGCAGTGATAACGGGGGATCCGAGTGAGTACAGTTAGCACGAGTCGTCCGTGAGGACTTTCACATACCTTTTTCGGAGCCGGCGGCGGACGAGTGAGGTCTTCAACGGTTGTAGGAGGAGGAACACGATCAATCAGGAATCCGGATCGAGGCGAGGTTACTGGTGTCTTGTCGGTCTGTGCACAGCAGAGAGGTGAGAAATCTGACTTCTTCAGCTCAAGAAGGGGGTTACGTACGTGCTGCAGAAAAAGCTTAAGTGCTACGAAGAGCAAACTCCCAATATGTGCCATGGCCAAGAAGAACGGAGCTCGCAGCATGGTCCAATGTACCGTTCCGCCGTCGGGGTTGATAGCCGACTCGCGTAGTCGTGCGTTGAGTCTTGCTCCGATTGCACCGGTTAGTGCGATGAAGCTGGTGGCGTACAACGACATGTTGGCTCGTATTCTCGCAGCGAAGCAATGGCCGTGCGCGACGCTAGCAGCACCCACAAGACAGCAGCACTGACAGGAACAGAGCGAAAGGTGGACGAGTGCTGCAAGCGACACACCCAAGGCTGCCATAATTGGCAGATACACGTACGACGTCGTGAGCGAGCTGGACACGTAGGAGCCATAGAGGGCGAGCATGAGCTGCTCGTTGGTCAGGTGATGGTCCACGATTCCTCCGATGATGAAGAATGTGCACAAGACGCAAAGAATGAAAGCCAACTGGTACACGGCGCAGATCCGTCTCCGTGTGAGTTCAAGCAGCAGCGCGAAGCCCAAAGCTGCGAGCACCAGAACGGCACCCAACAGGTCATCGATAATGTGGACTCGCCGTTGAGCCTCGCTTGAGTCGAAGGTGTTCATGCCAGTAACAGACGATGACTCTGGCCGATTAAGCTACGCTCAGGATCCCAGGGAAAGAGAGCCACGCGACCCGATTATCCGTTGCAGCGTGCGACTCTCACAACTTGGTTGTCCAAGCATATAGACGCGGGTGCGCGCAAGTCCTGCGTAGCCTCTTTTCTTTAAAATAGTGCCGATAAGAACCAGCAGCTCCGCTTCGAGGACGTTATGAGCCATTTTGTGCTGAAGTCGACCAAAGATAGCAGAGCCAAGGACAGACTGCCAAAGGGGTGCAGTTGAAGTGACAAACATGAAAACCCTGTGGACGAAAGGTCGAGGATCTCTTCATATCTTGAGCGGTCGAGTCTGCCATGAAGTCGGTGGCGTTGATGTCTGCGCAGGTAGCGCAGTTGTTGTTGTTGGGCTCGGCGACGCAGTTGGACCACGCCCTTTTCCGGCAGACAGCGCAGGTTAAGCTGGCCGAAGAAGTCGAAGCGGTGACAGGGAACGATGTGGTCACTCCGATAGTGTGCGCGAGTGCCGCTGCGACAGCGTTCCTGGGTTTTCAGTGTGACTCGACGTCAAGCTCAGCAACGTCTTCGCCAGCGGTGACGGTATCTCACAGTGCGACCTACGACCTGCATGCGTTGGCCATTGGCGACTGGGGCGTCGACGTGAACCTCGGCTCCTGCTGCAACGTCTATCGGAAAACAGGAACGGGGAACAAGGAGTACTACAAGGACCAGCAAGCGCAAGCAAACGTAGCGCATTTGCTGGCGCTTTCGGCTAAGACCCTGCATCCGAAAGCAATCCTCAGTCACGGGTAAGCAGGTAGCTGCTTTCAACCAGCTCACAAGATTCAGGGGCTCATACTGTTTTCTTTTACAGTGACAACTTTTACTGGAACGGTCTCGGGTCAGATGATGTGAGCTACCGGTTCCTGAACTCGTTCGAGGACATGTACTCCGACCCAGCGCTGCTCGGCATCAAGTGGCTCAATGTTGTGGGCAACCACGACCTGGGCGGATCCATGTTCATCTGCGGCAAGCGTGACAACCAGTTTGTGGAGTGTTCAGGAATCCCTGATTTGCTGAAAAACCTGGACGAGAAGTTCACGCGACAGAGCACGTATGTGAGCCCCAACAACGATCGTTGGAAGATGCCGGCTCGCTACTACGTGGAGCGGTTGGTAGACCCTGACTCTGGAGTTACTGTGGATGTTTTCAACATTGATACCAATGCTGCAGCTGTTCATGGTGCTCAGCAGACTTGCTGCCAGTGCTACGGCTACAAAATGGTGTCGAAAAGTACCGACAGCTGTTCAAACGTTGCTCGTGGGGACAAGCTGTGCGCCGGAGGCGACACGGGCATGTTTGACGCCTGTATGAAGCAGATCGAGGATTGGCAAGCCGACTCGCTGAAGCAACTCGCACGAGATGCTGCCACCTCGACCGCAACGTGGAAAGTTGTCAACACGCACTACTCGCCTCACTTCCACATGGACCCGACGATGATGGCGGAGGTGAACGGTATTCTGAAGAAGGGAGGCGTCCATCTCTTCATCAACGGACACACTCACGGCGAAAGCCACGAGTTCGGGACTTTCAACACGCATTTTGTCACTAACGGAGCTGGCGGTGGTATCCAGAGCGAAAGCATCGGCGAACCTCCTCCGTACGCCACTGACATCAAGCCGATTTGGCGTGGCGAGGATTCCCCGTACGGCATTTTCGAGCTTTCATTCGCGGCCGACGAAATGAAATTGCAATTCGTGACTTTCGATGACGACTGGGTCTTTGCCCCCCAAAAGGCGGACACGGTTCAAGGTGGAGCCAAACTGGGGCACTGCTGGCTCATTCCTAAGGACGGCTCACTCGGCGAGGAGTGCTAGGAAAAGCTGTACTCAAACACACATTGCATCGTACATTTGAACTGTCCGTGCATACTTTTATCGTACACGTTTGAACTGTGCGTACATATTTGATCGTACAATTACAACAGCATACAAAACCCTAGTAAACTACAGGATACCGCACGATGGAGTTCCAAGAGTGCTTCTCGCTTCTTGCGACGCGGCCTGCACACGCCCACGAACACTGCGAGGAGGAGCAGCATGCAGAGGACAAACCTCACGAGGTGGATACCTCGAAAACCCACGAAAATTCGGCTTCAAAGGAGGAAAAGGAGCCTGATCAGCTGAGCTCCAACGCATTGGTGCAGAGTTTCCACCGCCTGCAGGAGACGCGCGTACAGATCTACGCAGACTTTAAACAGTTCGTTTTAATGAAATTTATAGAGTATTGAATGGTGCGTTTACTAATAAATTGTACGATGGCTTCAGGGGCTTCCACGTGCACCAGAAGACGGAGCGGTTCCCGGCCTTCTGTGAGTCGATCGCTGCATTAATGTTGCAGTTGAGATACTGACCATTGTGGCTGTGCGTGCAGGTTCTGGGATCACAGAGCGGTTTTCAGCTGTGAGTGAGCAAATCAATCGCGTGGAGAAGTTCCTGCAGGACGAGAAGCAACAAGTGGCGATCGCGCAGCTTCTACGCAAAGTGCAGCAGGAGGAGAAGGAGAAGCTGCTGCTGGTAGACATGAGAACTTTTGGTTCTAACCACGAGGGTAAAGTTGAAACTCATTGTGCTGCTATTTGTTGCTTAGACGTCCGCGGTGTTGATCGAGAAGATGCGGCTCAGTGACGCGTCCAAGCAGCCGGAGCCCGATGACGCTACCATCGCATTTTTGGAGAGATCTGTGGAGACGCTTACGACCAAGCATACTGCCTGTGTGGTCCGTATCAATGAGATTCTGGAGGATCTGCGCGCTGAAAGTGCTGATCTGGAGGACGCATAAACTTGCAAGATACCATCGACGACTTTGAAGATGAATTTGAGAATGCACTAACGCTTAAGGTTTGTGCTGCCACCTTGGAATTAGACCGAGTGCTTGCGCGATCGCGTAATGGTAGTGAGCCGACCACGCAGCTCCGCTTCATTCTGTTGCAGCGCTCGAAAACCCTCTTGCTCGTCTACGTATTCAGGAGGAGGATCACGGATGAGACAGCGCTCCTCGCTCTCATACGCAGCAAAAGCTGTTGGATCCTGTCGGCGCATGAACTCCAAGCGGGTCTTTTTGGCGTCCATGTGAAGCTGCATGGTAGAGTTCTGGCGGCGGTTGGCGCGGTGGAAATCTTCTGCTTGGGCTTCCTGCTGCTTTTGGCGCAGAATCTGTTCGAAGAAAGCGCCTTCACGCGCAGTGCTCAGCTCGCGCGAAGTTGCGAACACCTCCTGCTGTGCCAATTTGGTACACACGGAGATGTTGTACGCGTGCTCGATGTTCTTGCGTATATAAAGAGAGTCAGCGTAGATAGGACGGACGCCTTCTGCATGCAGCCCGCGTTCCACGTGTTGCCACATTTCGCCAAGCTTGAACGTTGGGTATTCTTTCGCGATTTCCAGCGTCACTTGGTCTTGCGGCGTGAGGCTCTCAGCTTCACAGGCAAAAGACACGTTCGCCAGGATCGAGTAGATTTTGGCCTTTAGATTCACATCCTGGTGGATTTGATGGCCTTCAAGCTGCAGAATGGAGTGTGTTGACTGTTTGTCGGATGCAAGTCCCTGCGCAGCCTTTAAAGCTTCTTTCAGTCGAGCAAAAGCTGGAGACTCGGGCCTCGACTGGGGTAAATCACCTACAGGGCTTGCTTCGGGTGTAACGACACAGGGACTTGTGCAATTTGTGATGGATTGGAAAGCGCTATGACGGGCATTTGTCGATGACCACGTAGTATCTTGATTTTCGTCCTGGTTCGAACGCTTCTCCGCAGCTTCTTCATCTGCGTAGATACGAAGTAGCACTTGGTTAGCGCCAGCGTTGTTGTTTTCGCCGGGCTGGACACATCGCCACATCTGATAAGACGGAATCGCTGCTGGGTTCACACATATTTCAGCAAGGGCCGCTAACACTTGATGTTTTATTGCCTTTGGTGCTGACACGAGGATTGAGAGCAACTTGGGGACTCCATCCGCATTGATGAAGGCTGTTTCGTTTTCGAGATCTCCAATCACACAGGACCTCACGGCGTCCACGATGCCGATTAGGATGTTTTCCTCCAGAATGGAGTGCGACGGGTCGAATTCCAGGTGCTGAGTGAGGGAGTGAACACCGTTGGCCTGTCGAAAGCGCTTGCGATTGGATCCATCGTCGTTACGACACATGCTAGCGCATGCAAGAATCGCATTGCGACGTATTGCAAACGTGTGTCTTGACGGAGGAGTGGCAAATATCTCCAAAGCGGCCTCGATCGCTCCAAGTTTGCCTACCTCGACTTGATAAAACAGGAGCGGTGGAGATACTTGAAGCATTAGTAGCCAGGCTGAGGCCAACACATCTTCGTTGCCCATATTGAGCTCGAGAAATCCCAGCAGTTTGGAATGTCCTCCAACTTCGTAGAAGCTTTCACCTGCAAATGGAGCAACGTGGTTAAGCACGCTGAGCGCTGTCCGTTGCAGTAGCTGGAGTTGTGGCACCGAGTATTTGTGAGCTGAAGCGCGAGGAAATGACGCACTCGAATCTTGCTGCTGGGTTACACTGCCATTATTCGCAGTCGCGTACAACAGCCAGACCTCCAAAAAGCGAAATTGTACGAGCTCGCTCAAATTCGCTTGGTGATCACAGGATATTTCAGCAAGCAAAAACCACAACATTTGCTTGAACTCGAAATCCTCATCGCTGTTCGTAGCGTAGTACTGATTGCTAGCTGTGATAGCTGCTGCCGTAGCAGAAGACTTATTCTGTTGGATCCCCGCAGACGCTTTAGCATGGGAGAGCTCTGCCGAAGTAGCGTAGGAGAATAGGCACGCCGTCAAACCAGTCGAGTAAAAGAAGTCCATCGACCGACGCCGCTTAGAAAGTAGCTGCAAGATCATTAGACACTCATTGCGCATCTCTTTGTCTTGCTGCCGGTATCCATGAGCCAAAAGCAACTCCAAAACGTGCAACAATGCCTGAAATGTGAATTCGTTGCCCAAAAAGAACATTGCGTTGCGTAGCCGGAAAACTTCCAGCAGCTCCTTCCTGGACACACACTTCGTGACTGTAGACACTTTTTCGTGACTGAGCTCAAGCACATTCCAAAGAATTTCAAGACACAGCGGCAGGAGCTCGTCCTGCGGGTTCGATATGTTGTCGAGAATAAACACGACGTAATGGAGCGCTCCACTCACAACGAGAACCTCCCCACAGCGCTGGTAGGATGATAGTTCGTACAACAAATCAATCAGCGGGAACAGAAGCACCGATAGCCTCATTTGAATAGGCAGCGCGTTGCCAATCACTCGCACCAGTTCTTCCTCCACGGTTTCCCCATTCTCGTTGGTTTGTTGGTTTTCTGAGGCGGAGGTAGGTCTACTTTCACTCCCCTCCTCCGGCTTAGCGGCATCCTGTCGGTCCGAAGTAGCAGCCGCGGTGTTGTGCATGCCTTCAACGTCGTGCAAGCCACGGTGGATCGTACTGGGTGCTGAGGCTGGTTTTGTCGTGCGAGTTGATACCGTACCCTCTTTTAGGGCAGCAGTGTTGCTGCCTTCCACTACATTGCTTGACTCGGGATTGTCCGGATTTTCCATAGCTACTTGCTGAGTCCGGCTCTTGTAGTCTCGTACTGGAGCTGAAGCGGGTTTCCTGGCGTGATGAGAAGCACTATTACTTTGTTCAGAGGAGATTTTGTCTTCCGTTTCCGTAGATTCCACTCCTGTCTCGCTCACATTTTGTCCGTCATGGCTGTTCTCTTCGCTAAGCACATCCACCTTTCCGTCATAGCCTTTATTGTGGTCCTCGCTAGTTTCTTGAACCGTTGTACTAGTTTCATCTTCGGTTAGCACCAGGGCATCCTCCTCAGGCTCGTTCTCCTGCGAATATTCCCGTTCTTGTCCTTCTGTTTCCTCGTCTGGGAAAAGGTCATGCATTACCTCAACAATTGCCTCCACCGTTCCTGTTTCTTCCATGAGATTCTGACTGAAGATCCGTGGTGTCAGTCTCAGATCGTCCGATTTGGTCTCCGCGTTATTACTTCTCGTTTTGGGCGTAGGCCGAGCCAAACCTGTATACAAGGTGGTGGATGAAGTGAGCCTACAGACCAGAAAATACATTTGCAGACCGATATCAACTCACATTCCCCAGTGGCGAACGTCCGCAGCGCTTCTGCTGCTGCAACCTGTACGTCAATGTCCTCGAACGACAGAAGCTCTCCAAGAGTAGGCAGAAATCCATGAAACAAACTCGGGTTGGTGATCTCTTCGTTCGACTTTTGCCGAATAAATGGCTGCATCAAAAGAGAAACAGCACAGTTAGCAATGTGGTGAAGCAGGCCAACACTGTTTCCTCTCTCACCTTGCAGCACCCCATGACAGCCAGCACAAGCTGCTCGTTGAACTGGGGAACGCCGTCCTGCACTTTGTTGCGCAGCAACTGGAGCAAGTCACCAACCAGCGGCAACTCCGCCACCTTCCACCTGATTGCAGCACACAATGATTTTAATTTTGCGCAATTTTAAGATAAAATCTGCATATTCGAGGCCACGTACCCGAGTTCGTTCTCGTAGAGGATGTTTTTGGTCAGCGCCAAGTGCCTCGCGTGGTTATTTCGCGTCTGCGGGTCGTCCACCGACGCGAAAAGCTTCTGAAAACTCTCCCATGAGGAATACTCCGAGGATATCGACGCCCGGTGCGACGTGGATGCCGGCGTCAGGAAGCGGCGAGACATCGCTACAAATGGATACAACCGTCGCTTCAACTTGTAGTCACTAATATGAACATCTCGATTTAATGCCTCTTCGCGCCAATCATTCAAGAGCAATTATTGTGCCTTTCCCGACTTTTGGCCAATCTGACCCCAAAAGGTAGGTCCTAAGCAAGAGGGGTTAGGTGTATAGGTAGGA
>AWVV02001332.1:0-24547 GCA_000500205.2 Phytophthora lateralis | reverse complement strand
CGGTTACACCCTAGATCTAAATGTCGATATAGGTTTTTTAACAACTAAATGGAAATAACTGCGCCTACTTTTTGGTCCAATGAGTAGAATAAAACCACAATTGTGGTCTATTTTATCACGATCAATAATTGTAAATCAAATGGCGACCAGACGAAAACCACGGTTTACAAAACCCAAGTCTGCTGACAGATGAATCTGGTTGTTCGTTTTGTTGGTACTTTCGCCCGTCAACAAATGGAATTATTAGCCCACCGGAAGAACGCAAGGCGAGCATTCCTGTTGCCTTGGCCGAAAGGTAGGCTGTTGAATTGAATTGAGGCAATGTTACACTACACATACCTGACGAAGAACTAGTACCATGCATTTGCCTTGATCTGGGAGAAACATACTCGCAAACCACAGCCACGAAGCTTGTCGCACCCATACGACGGCAACAAGCCAACTAAGCAAGTCGACAAATGCTTCATCTCCTTTGTCGCAACTCCTCTGACGCAACGCATGCATTACAGCGCCAACAGTTCTCGCTACGGACACCGCAACGACAACAATCTGGTTGTCACCAGATACAGTACCAACCACGTGTCAATTGCTGCTCCATCTGTTGAGCCCATACGAGGGCCAAGTCTCTAGAGATCAGCGCGAGCGCCAGGTGGTGGCACACTTGGCATGGGCGTAGAGTCGTAAGGCGGTCTGAATGGATTTGTGGCCAGGTGCCCTGCGTATCCGGGCCCCAGTCCGCCCATATCGACAACCGCCCCGCAGCACCCATCAGCAGCGCTTGTACCATGCAGATCCAGGCTTCCGTCGCCACGCTGTCGTTGGCGCTGGCCGCATTCGCCGCTTCCACTGAGGCCTCCGTGCCCGTGACCATCTACAACCAGTGCAGTGAGAGCATCGAGCTGTATGACAACTCGGCCACTGAGACCGTCGCGGCGGGCGGCACCACCAGCCGCACGCTGGCCGAGGGCTTCAGCGGCATGTTGCGCAACGGCGTCAGCTCCCAAGCCACTTGTACGTCGGTTTGCATTTGATGATAGGGGGGGAGGGATAACTGACAATTGGTTGTTGTTTCGAGCAGTGGCTGAGTTCGCGGTGACTGGCGGCTTCTTGTGGTATGACATCAGTATCATCCCCACGGGCTCAGTCGGGGTAAGTTATTGTCGGTGTATTGTGGACATTGGAATTTGAGTAGTGACGATTGAGTGTTGTGGTGACTTGAAAGCCTGGGTACTGCTCTTCGCTTGCGGATTGCAAGTCCGTGACGGGCGGCACGGGATACAACACCCCCATGCAGATCGCGCCGTCTGGGTGCACCACCGTCACGTGTCTCGAGGACGGATGCGCGGACGGGTACCAGTACCCCAAGGACGACACCAAGACCCATGCGTGTTCGGACTCGACTTCCGTGGAGCTCACTTTCTGCCCTGGTGGGAGTGGAGGATCCACCACGCAGCAGTCGAGTTACACACCCACGCAACAGTCAACGTCGGCGCCGACTGCTGCGCCTACCCCCGCACCAACTCCGGCACCAACTCCGGCACCAACTCCGGCACCAACTCCGGCACCTACTCCGGCTCCCACCCCCGCACCAACTCCAGCACCGACCCCAGCGCCAACCCCGGCGCCGACCCCGGAACCCACAACGCAGGCCCCTACGCCTGCCCCTACTCCGGAGCCCACGACCGCTACCCCGGTGCCGACCACCGCCGCTCCGACCCCGGAACCGACGACGGCGACACCAGTTCCAACCACGGAGGCTCCCACGCCTACGCCCACGGAGACCCCGATCCCGACCACGGCCACCCCTGAACCTAAGACGGAGACGCCGACGTACGCGGCTTCGAACTCCACGTCGGGCGAAGAGCAGCAGCAAGCGGCGACCGTGAAACCCAAGACGGAGTCCAAGACGGGCACGACTACGGTTGCTTCGGCCCCGGAGGCTCAGGTGGTCTCATCACCCTCGACGTCGACGTCCTCCAAGTCGAGCGGCGGCACTGAGAGCGCCAACACACAGAGCAGCAACACCTCGAACACTGGTGCGGGCACCTACATTGCCACGGGCCTGGGCGGCTGTGCGGTGATTGCGGCTATCGCCGTGGTGGCCATCGCCCGCAAGAAAAAGCAGGAGCTGGACGCCACGGAGGACAAGGTGTACTCCCAGGAGGACCTCATGACCCCCGTGACACAGATCAACGTGCTGTAAGTCGTACATGTACTACCGTAGAGGGTACACCACAGAATCTCTCTCGGGGGCTCGCTCGGCCACGCAGTTTTGACAAGGGTATCAAGTGTTGATACGGGCGACAACGAGCAGAGAGTTCGCTGTGGCAGTGGTGGGATTTTGTATAGAGTCTGCATCAGACCGGCTTATTTGAAAGGAGAACCTTTTCGCCATTGTCCACTAAGTGTTTCCTTCCTTGTCTTTCATGTTTATTACGGAATGGTTCAGCTAGCGCTGGCCCGGATGAGGCGCGTGCCAACTCAAGTTTGCGAAGTTCAAGCCAGAAATCACGTGGGATTCAAATAAAATAAACACCTAGTACCGGAGTAGGGCACCCTGCTCAGTCTACTCCTTCCAGTAAGCATTATGCTTGTCCACTCGCAAGACTGGCCATCGCTATCTCCTTGATTGTCTTCGAGCTTGGGCGAGACTTTATCTCTCTGGCGTTTGCGGCGTTCAGGTCGACTTCCCAGTCCTGATCCAGGTCTTCGGGGGCTGGTCCACCGAGCAGAATCTGTGTGCAACGCGTCTGGAATCGACGGCAGTACGCAGCAGGTGCGACGGCAGAAATGCCGCGAGCAGACTTGCCGAGCAGCACCTTGCCAGCCTTTTCGAGCTGCTTTTCCCAGTCCCACTGCTGCAGGATGTCGATGATGCCCACAAAGTACACTTCGTTGTCGCCAAGCGGAGTAAGGTTCTTGCCACTGTGGGCTTCTTCGCGGTTGAACGATTCATTCAAATCTGGACCAATAACTTCAGTTGCGCTGCCAGGGGCGCGCAAATGGCACTTGTGAACGCCAATAAGCAGCGAATAGTCCATGATTCCAACGCCCCGAAGAAACTCGCAGTCCGAAACCAGCTGAGCGTGCAGATGAACAGCGACACGGCGAGGCAAATGCAGCGATCGGGCCAAGTCCAAGTCCTTGAAAACAATGTCGGGTCGGTGAACATGGAAGGGAAACTGCGGCACGAAGTGATCGTCCATTGCTGAGGCGCGACCATCGTCAGTGTTCACAGCAGCGTTGGGGGTATCGCTCTCTTCATTGCCTCCGAAAACGTACGTCGCGTCGCACTCGGCGCACGTAACGCGGTCACCGCGTTGCGGCCGACGCGCACGCCGATCGACCCATGACCCTTTCACGTCATACTTCTCCGTGATCGTGGCGGTGTGGCTCTCGCTGTGCAACACATTGGACATGACGGCAAAATAAAAGTTTCGACCATAAAGGCGCACACGGTGGCAGCCAAAGAAGCGAATGAGGCGCGAGTTCGGGTTCGCTGTCAAATAGCGGGCGTACTCTGGGGCCATATCCACAAGCGCTCGGCACTCTTTCTCCTTGAGACTCTTGACCAGCAGCGAGTTGTCACCCGAGAAGAACATGAAGGCGCCACTTGATCCGGCACTCACGCGTTCCTTGGCTGTCGTACGGAAGCTAGCTAAGTACTTCTCATCCGAAAGACCGAACGCCAGTCTGATCGCACGGAACTCACGCGGGGCGTAATCCACAAACACCTTTGGTTTCGGGTCGTCGGGTAGAAATTCACGCCCCACCGCGCTACTCGGGGATGGTGCACCTATGGCAGCTTCAGTACTTCCACTTCGACCACGGAAGACACCTCGTCCCTGACTAAACGCGGAGGTGGCTGTGCGGCGCAGGCCAGCAAGTACTGTCGAGCGTGTCGAGCGGCCTTCTACTGTAGGTTCATCAGAGGACCTGGTGCTCTCTAGCTCAATCTCCTGTTCGAACAACTCGAAGGGAACCTGGGACACTGGATAGAGCGAAAACCTCCCCGGGGTTTGGTGGAACGAGCGGAACGTAACGCTGCTTGCCGTTAGACTAGGTCTCGTGTTCACTGAGCTTTGGGGTCCCTGACTGCGGCTGTGCTGAAGGTCAAGTGGCTGTCGCCAATCACCGGGGCAGTCTACGGTTGTTGTCGCTGTGAATGAAGTCGGTCGGGGAAGGTGTGCTCGGCCCTCACCAAAAGTATCCCCACCTTCAACGTCAGCTAGCGAGCGACGAAGAGCAGCAACAGGAAACGCTGCACGTGGCTCGCAGTACGCCCGAGGTGACGAGAGAATAGTAACGCTTTGCACGTGAGAGATGAACGTGCTGTTGACCAGTGTCGAATCTCTCTCGGCGCCTACGAAAAGCGTGGTTTCTACCAGTCCGCCATCGCGGTCTCGCATCGCTGAATTGGCGGCGCTTTCGTCTCCATGTACAGCTCCGTTGTCGCCGGTAGGGACACTCGATGACCTTGCACGCTCTGCCGATCGAATGATGGCTTTCGTGATCCCACACACCGTGTAATAAATAATCTCTCGTTGCAGTGTCTCGTTATTCTGCGAGGCTTCGTACGACTCCACTGTGGAAGCGTCAAACGAAGACGATGATGATCGGCTTGATCTCGCTGTTGAGGGTGGATCAACCGCTGACGATAACGACGGTAGCGACTGTCGTTCCTGCGGTCGGATTGCGCTGCTTTCACGCACGCTTTCGTGTGCCTCGAACGCCAACACCATGGATAAAGGCGACGTTATGTCGTGCGGTGGTAGCATGCCTGCCTCCATGGACATGACCGTGGCAGACAGGATTGCTGCCTGGTTCATCCGTTGAGGTCCAGTGTCTCCGTGTGATGATCCCGACAGCGATGCCGACTGCGACGAACCTGAGGCCGACTGTCCTAATGACGGTCCATCGTCGTCACCTTTGCACTGATGCAAGCCACAAAGAAATACCCCCAGCGCACAGCACGGCTTGTTCACACTGAGCCACACGACACCAGTGATGAAGCCCTTAGCGGTGAGCACAAAGTGGAAAAAAGCGTTCAAAAAGTTCATCCCTCTGTCGAACTGGTACCCACCCCCCTCCACTTGGATGTTCGTGAGTGCAGCAGCATTCGAGCGGTAGACGAAAAACACCACCAGCAGTACGAGCCACGTCGCATTGAGCGCGTGCACGAAGATGGTCATGCGCTTCATAAGGCGGCGCCGCGCCTTGAGGGCGATGATAGTTCCGCTGTTGGATCGCCACCAGCCCACCACGAGGCTCAGCTGCGCTGCAACGACGACGAGCACGACAATCGCGACCAAAACTCCCCAGAACTCCAAGTTGAGCTCCTGCCACTGCGCTAATCTGCGCGTTCGGCTGCCCGCGGAGTCCCCAGCATCACGAGGCAACAGTGGAAGTACCAGTGCCACCGACCGGCAAATCTCAGCGTCTGTGAGTTGGAATTTATCTTGAGCATGGTTCGAGAAGAGCGCCAAGGGCATCAC
Organism: Phytophthora lateralis; assembly: GCA_000500205.2. NCBI lineage: Eukaryota > Oomycota > Peronosporomycetes > Peronosporales > Peronosporaceae > Phytophthora > Phytophthora lateralis. Next base: position 19,052 of record AWVV02001332.1, on the reverse strand, counting down.
GACGCTGGTAACCAGCGAAAAGCCCCACACCACAAGATGATACAGCACCAACTGGCGCTTGTAGCTCGCAAACGGGTTCGAGACGGACACGAACAGGTGCAGAATGGCAGCTCCGAACCAGCCCACGCCGGCCAGCAGCATGAACATCTCCAAGCCGGCGGCGACGCTGCAGGTGGCTAGCCGCATGGGGCGGCACTCTCCGTCCTCTGCGCTGCACATGGTGAGCACATGAGTGAGCGTGAGCGTGGCCAGTCCGAACTCGCTGAGCGCCACGTAGGCCAGCAGTTCATTGGGTCGCCGTCTTAGCCTGCGTCTGCGTAAGAAGGACACGAGCACCAGCAACGTCGTGACCAAACTGAGCCCCGCGCCAAGGACAATGGGGGCGAGCGTCTGGATCTGCTTCGGAGCTGCGAAACTCAGTGCAAAACACGCAAAGAAGAGCGTTGCAGCGCCCGCCCAGAAGAAAACGCGTCTCCAGTGTCTGCGCGCGCGTCTCCACGTGGCCAGGCGCGTCGGCAGCTCCGTCTTGTCGTCTGGAAGCTGCAACTGCGTGCTGGAGCCCGCCACTGGGAACTGTTGGCTGGACGATCTCCACTCCGTGGACGCCGAGGCGCCCAGAATGACCGACAGGGCGTGCGAATGGCTGCGACTGCGCATGGTTCCGTCCGTCAGCAGCTCCAGCTCCAGCTCGTGCGTGGGCGTGGCCACCTCCTGGTACTGCGGACTGTGGACGCGCATGGCGGGACTTGGAGGACGCAGCGCTCGTCTCGGCGCTGGCATCCTGTGGCGGACCAAGTATGGGGCTGACCGCGGAGATAAATATACAGGACTACCACAACTAACCGAGCTTTCTGCACCTTTTCCAACGGCGTTATGGAGTGCAGTGAAGAGTTCGGACTACGGGAGAACGTGATTGGCTGGCGAGATGGCTGCATCTTGTGTGTAATGCGCCTTTTCGGACCTGCTGGTATGTTTACCACTGGTAAATTACCAGTGGTGGCTTGTCTTTGGGAAATACAGGAGTTTGACAGCGTCGACAGCTTTTTCTCTCTATGGCCGTTGACACTTGATACTCCACAGCCGATGGGTGCGGGCTGTGTGGGCCTTTGCACGAAGCCGAGCATGATTCGCGCCGGATGCGCTGGACGGCAGCGCTCAGCGGGAAGCACCTCAGTCATTAGGCAAAGGTGGTCGTTGTCAGGCGGAGATTCACTGCGCTGACGTCGCCTTTCACGGTTTTCAGATTGTTAAAAAAGCAAGCGGGTTTCCGAGTCCGTTTCGCTGCAATCGCAGGCATGATGGCATGAAGTCACCTCGCGGGTTTAGCTCTTCTCGGCTAAGAACCCAAGCAGTCTGACGAAAGAAACCTCGGGGTCCGATCACTGATGTCACTTCTGTACGGATTGCTCGAAGGCTCATACAGAAGAAACGATCGTGTGGACACGGGGAACCCCCGGAAAATCGAGCGGTCCGGACGCGTGCAGCTAATATTAATATTAATATTATAATAGCTGCTCGCGTCATTATTAGCCGAACACCTCCGCCCTCCTTGCTAGCGTTCATTGCTCTGATTCGGTGTACCTTCCTCCAGTATAACACCCGGTGGATCCACTGAAGACGCTCGGCGAAGCGGAAGATCAAGCTGCTCGCCGTCCTCAAAGTCAAGCGGGGGGGCTGTGCAAGCACCAGTCGTGAGTTATCACCACTTCAACATCAAGTGGTACAATTAGCGTACAGAAAGTCGGCGAACTCTTGTCCAGGGAGGTACTTGGCCGCTATCTGTCGCCGAGCTTCGAGGTCGCTGCCGTGCATGACGAGCGCCTTCACTTTCTCCTTGGACGTCACCTGCTGATCGTCCAGCGTTTGGAGCTGCAGCAGTCTTCGGAGCACTCGAGCACGATAGAAGACCTGGGAGACCTGGGCCTCCACCAACGGACACCCACGAAGCGAGAGCTGTCCGAGGTAGCGGAGATCTGCCAAGAAATTGAGCTCGTTGATGTCTGCCACGAGGTTGTGCGCGAGCTCCAGTCGCTGCAGTCGACTGTAGTCCTATTTCAACATGCCAACACGCTCGTTACCATCTCATACACTCGCTGGGGCTACTGAGTACGTACCCCAAGACTCGACAGCGTTTGAAGCTGATTGTGAGCGACATCAAAGTGGGTCAATCGCGGTAATAGCGCCACCCCGGAATCAATACCCGTAAGCTGGTTATGGCTCAGCAGCAGCGACTCTAGAGCCTGAAGCCCACGCGGTGATTCCTCGCCGCCCACCAAGCCGCGCATAGACGTCAATTGGTTGTGTGAGAGGTCCAGTAGCCGCAAGAAACGAAGCTGACTCACGCCCGAAATCTCCTCAATGGCGTTGTGTGCGAGTCGAAGCTCCAGCAAGAACGGATGCGTGGTCGCCAGCTCGTGGCGAGGCATCGACACGATCCTGTTCTTGCTCAGCGTTGCCTTGCGGAGCAGCGAGCCGATCCAGCGAGCGCCTTCTACCCATGCGTTGCCTGGACAGCACTTTGGTACCTCAAAGTCTAGGACTTCAGTGAGGTGGTTTTCTTCGGCGTCCAACGTGAGCAACAGCGGGATATGCTTCAGTGGCGCTAGAGACTCGAGCTCGTTTTGGTTGCACACCAAGTGCTTCGAACAGAGAGAAAAAAGAGTAGGTTAGAGCCGATCGACAGAGACCACCTCAGCGCTCGCACCTGGATGTGTGGGAACTCGCGAATTGCCTCGATATCGGAAAGACGCAACCCCGTGAGCGTCGCGGTGGTGTAAATGTGCGCCTGCGTGAACGGGTTGCGCCCCAGAACACCCAACCGCTTGGTGACCTGCTCTCGGCTAAGAGCTGCTGGCACACTGCTCTCGACGTCCGCCACGTCTTCCTGTGTGTGCGGCTTCGCATCCTGATCAGCTTCGTCTTGCTGAGGGAGCATCTCATCCGTCGACATGCCTTCCTCCATGTGATCACGGAGCGCGACTGAAGGAAGCGGCGGGTGGCGTTTCGGCTCAAATCAATCACTACGAGGATCGAACGCACTGGATGAAAGCGCCTCAAGCCAGCCAATTCATTACAACTGCGTGTACTTTGACGTGGAAAGGTAAGCACACTATACACAAATCGAAAGCTGCTGCGAAGTAGCTAGTGAAAGGGTCCACGTCGTGAAGGTAGCGAGTCGAATGCTTGAGAGGAGAGGAGGCGTACCAACGTCACGCTCTAGTAGCTTGACTACAAACGGGCGCTGAGAGAGCCCGGAGTGGACACGAGCACGGACACGTCGCGGCAGGAGCGGTCTCCCATGTCGATGGGGCTCTTGGTCTCCATGTCCAGAGCCTTCTTCTTCTGCTGCACAGCGTAGATGAAGCCACCCGAAGCGATACCGGCCACGCAGCCGCCAATCACGAAAAGGTAAGTCAGCGACGAAGTACTGTTGTCCGAAGACTTGGTCGTCACCTCCACAGCACCGTCATTGCCGCTCGATCCAGTGGTAGTCGTGCCCGTAGTCTGCGTAGCGGCGGTATCATCCGTCGAAGTAGTGGTGGTCTTAGTAGAGTCACCACCCGTCACAACACCAGCGTTGTCCTGGTTAGAAGAGCTAGCGCTAGCGCTGGCACTCGTGGTCGTGCTACTCAGCGTGAAGCTGCCACTGTAGTTCTCGGTTTGGACCTGAATTCCCGTGCTGCCCGAAGCCGAAGACGAGCTCGAAACCGGCGCTTCCGTTGGCGTCGGAGTCGAAGTCGGGGTGGGCGTAGGAGTAGGAGTAGTAGTGGGTGCAGCTGTAGTGGGCGTCGGGGTCGCCGTAGTAGGCGTGGGAGTGGCTGTCGTGGGCGTCGGCGTGCTACTCGTGGTGCTCGAGCTGGTGGTGGTGCTGCTTGTGGTGGTTCCGCTGCCGCCAGGGCAGAAAGTAACCTCAAATCCCGTTCCGTCCGGGCACGTGTGGGTCTTGGAATCATCACTCGGGTACTGGTAAGCGTCCGAGCATCCATCAGCCTCGCACGTGAGCACCTCGCACGTATCCTCGCCGATGTTGTCCTGCGGGGTGATCTGCATGGCCGTGTTGAAGCCCGTCTTGCCGGTCTGCGACTGGCAGGCGCTCAGACTCGCGCAGCTACCAGGGTCCGGCGGGATGATGCTGATGTCGTACCAAGGGGTGCCGTCCGAGTCCACGGAGATCTCGGCGACTGCAATAGGGAACACGAAAAGCAACAAGTCAGCACAATATCCGGACGGGATTCGGAGCTTATCCGGATGGTACTTCAAGACTTACGGGTGGCTTCGTCGGACTCTCCATTACGGAACATGCCGACGTAGCCATTGGCCAGCGTGCGCGTGGTGGAGCTACCAGAGGCGAGCGTGGTGGTGGCGCTGTTGTCGTAGAGCGCTACGGACTCGGAGCAGCTGTTGGAGATGGTCACGGAGACCGAGGCCTGCACGGCGGCCAGGTAGGCCGAGAGCCCCACGGCGAGCCGGAACATTGCGATGGAGGTGGGGGATATCGGCGACCTAAGACGCGCGATTGGCAAGCTGTTTCTAGAGGGAAGAAAAGCAAAGTGAAGGGCGTGAGTGGCATGCGGTTGTTGGTCGCGCGTGGCGTGCGAGGCGTGCACCATGTGGCGGTCGACGATGGGAGCCGCGCCGCATTGTATCAGCGGCAAAGGCGCGCCGAATGATAGGTGGCGCACTCGACGGAGACTCCTGGCGTCGGGGATTGGCTCTGAGACGGAACTGGTCGTCGAGTTGCACTAGTCAGCTATTGCTCGATGTTACACACCGGCGGTCAGACCACGCTGCAAATGGAACGTTGACGCTGAGGTTGGTGAAGGCCGCCGCCTTGGCGCTGTAGTGGTCGGCGCTGACCGAGTGCATGTACACGACGCGCGAAGATCAGCGCGGCACCCCCCCCGACCCTGAGATCAGGTGGAGTTTGAAGTGGGGATAGCCCCGACGCGACCGTCTCAACTTTCACTAGGATTGTGCACACTGCGACCCAAACCGCGGAGCCAGCGGGACAAGTAAACGCTGCTGTCCGAGGAAGAGGAAGAGTCTTTTTAATCGCCTGCGTGATGCGTGACGCCAGCGGTTATCGCTCATGTCCTGGTTGAGAATATTGCAATACTCCACTGAAATGGCCATCTTCAAAGCAATCCCAGCCGAACTGAGCTTTACCTTCCACATGTCAGTTGTTGCAATGACTTTCAATGCGCGAGGGGTACTTCAAATGCAATACATTATTAATAGCTGCAGCTTTGGTTACACTCGACTCTCGTGTGGTGATATGACGGCTACAATTTCGTGTCGAAAACACAGACTACACTAAGTACGACACCATTCGTGATTCACGCCGCCAGCCAAATATCGACACCAAGATGGCCAGCTCCGCCCCCACGTCCACGGGCCTCGAGAGCCCGGAGGCGCTCGCTCGCCTCAACGCCGCCATCATGGGTGAACGTAACCCGCGTGGTATCCCGTCCGCCGTCTTCGTGGTGCGTCAGCTCAAACCGATTGCATTTTCGACACTCTCCAATCTTTCACAGGTCACCTATTATCGACACTCACGAACCCTATTATTGACATGCATCACACGTATTATTGACACTTAGGATTCTGTGGACACGTTCATGACTGCGGCCGGCGTCGACAACATCGAGCCGCTCGTTGGAGCTCTGCAGCAGATGTACAGCAAGTACAAGTTCATGGAGACAAGTCTGCAGAAGAACCGCGAGACGTTCAAGCGCAAGATCCCGGACACGCAGAAAGATCTGGACATGGTGCGGCACCTGATCGCCAAGCGCGACGAGGGCGAGACGCTCACCACGCAGTTCAACTTGGCCGACAACGTGTACGCCAAGGCGGCGGTGGACTGCTCCGTGGGCAAGGTGTGCATCTGGCTGGGAGCGCAGGTCATGGTCGAGTACCCGTACGAGGAGGCCCAAGAACTGCTGGAGAAGAACGTGGGCTCAGCCACGGAGAAGCTGGTGCGCAGAGCTGTCGATACAGCGTATTCTGGAGGTTAAAACGTGAGTTTTGACGCTTTTATCGTGACTTTTGTGCAGGGTCAAATTGAGGAGGATCTGTCGTTCCTGCGTGACCAGATCATTACTACTGAGGTGAACATCGCGCGCATATTTAACCACGACGTGCGCCGCCGCCGCCAGGAGAAGGACGACAAGCTGGTCGCCGAGCTCGAGGCCAAGTGAGGAGCAGGTTCACGCCCCTAGCTGCAGTAGCTCGACCGGTAGCTGTTTTCAAAAGCACGTCCTGGTGTTCCTTTTGACACTCACTGTTTTACGTTTTTGCTGGAGTTCGAGGGTGTCTGACGTCGCAGGCGAAGGTCACGAAAGAGTATTTTCTGTGATGGTTTTGAAGTGCAGGGTCATGCTGGACGAAGGAAGAGTTCATTGCAGATTTAGATCCACACACCTTCCAGGTTGAGGCGCCTCTTGGTGAAGGACCATAATGGACGGAGAGGGTACAGTCGCGGTGGAGGCAGGCTGGGAGGTACGGCAGGATGAGGCTAGCGGCCAGGTGTACTACTGGAACGCAGTCACAGGGGAAATGTCATGGGAACCCCCGCCGCATCTTGCTGCGACAGACGAGCTGCCGAGTACCGAACAACTTGCTCTTCCGTGGACGCGAGCTCATGACGACAACGGCCGAGTTTACTATTTGAACACGGAAACGATGGAGACGAGGTGGACCCCACCGACTGCGAGCGAGCAGCAGGATGAAGTCTCGGTCATTTCTGACACCGACGTGCTAGCGGTAACGAGAGGTCGAGGGAGAAGACCATCGACTGCTGAGCAAATGAATGAGCTGAATCGGCTGCTCAGTGGGGAAGACGACGATGAGTCTCAAGAAGAGGTGGATGGCGATGTGGATCAGCAGGAGGCAAGCGAGACGCCTCTTACTGTTGTGCAAGGCTCTCCCCAGCCAACGAAGAATGCTCTGACAGACACAGAAGCTTGCACGTGGATGATGTTCGTCAACGAAGACGATGGAGTGCCCTACTACTATAACCACCTCACTGGAGAGTGCCTGTGGGATCCACCTGGAGAATTCCTCCACTTCCATCAAGAGCAGCACCAGGAACAACAACAACAAGAGCTTGATGAAGAAGCTGCGCCTACGGCTGGAATCGATATATCAGCAAATGAAGCAAACTCGGATGACGTTCTCGCTTCAGAAGTCGACGATAGTGGAGACCCCAACGACGTGATGCAGGCTGCGATCACCCCCGAGTTCCAAGAGAAGGTTCGACAAGCTATAGCAGCCGTCTCCAACACCCCCGTGGGCTCCAGCAGACTTGTCCTCGTTTGCACGCCAACTCAACAGCAGCTCGCGCAACGAACGGGGCGTTCTGCAGGTGAAGGTGCTTCAGCTCGAAGCAGTAAAACCTCTTCCCGTCCTCACAGTGGGCCTTCTCGTCCGTCTTCTGGTGGAGCAGTTAGCCGCCCTCGGACTGCTGCGGAGGGTGTAACTTTGTCGAGACTCGATCCAGTACCTACCGTCGAAATCTCATCCACACCTGAAGAGGGAATCACCCCGAGTGCTGGTGAAGACGAGCTTCAAGGTGCAACTACCGTGACCTCTCCTGTACAAAATGGACAAAGCGATGAAGATCAACTTCATGCTGAAGAGGAAATCACGCCCATTGCTGGTGAAGACGAGCTTCAAGGCGCGACTATCGTGACCACTGTTGCCGAACTTCCTGTAGCAAATGTACAAAGCGATGAAGATCAATTTCATGCCGGCAGCCAAACTGAGAGTGTTGAGGAAGTTCAAAATGGGGAAGCAGATAATACTGAGCAGGCGAAGATTCAGATCTCGGATGAACTTGACGTGGTTGAAGGCGAGATTGGGGGTCAAATTGCGGCAGATTTCTCAGAGGCTGAAACACACGCGGAGGCCTCTCTCGATAACGAAAGCGATAGTCCTCTGAATGAGGCCGTCCTTCAACTCAACACTTTGAATGCTGCTGCCTCCGAAATACACGCGGGAGCTGACGTACTGGAGGGCGGTGAAGAAGCAATTGTGGACGTCGCTGACGCGCTGTTAGACAAACCGCCGCTCGAACGTAGTGCTCAGCTTGCCGCATTAACGCTTCAATGCTTTGCACGCTGTTTCATTGCGCGGCAGCGCGTGAAACATAAGCGCGAAGACCGAAACGATGCTGTACCGGTAGGTTCTGATGCGACGGAGGTTCTCCCGGAAAGAAATGCCTCTACTGTCTCGGAAGTCGCGGAAGTATTGGCAGGAGAGCAACGTGACAACTTGGAAGGTTTGCCTAGCTTCCCCACACAAGTGGAAGAGAAGGAGGAGGAACACATTCTGAGAGATGGTGTTCCAAGCCAACCAGTCGTGGCAGAAACCATTGACGTGAGCCATGCGTCGGCAGTGCTGCCTCCACGTAGTGTTGACGCGCAGCCTCAGCTCACAAGCGCTCCAAGCGATGCTGTAGCAGTCGTAGACCCCATTGAAATGTTACCAAGTGCAGAATCCCCCTCCATTCCAAGCGGCAAGAGATTATCAGCCAGTACTCTGTCTCAAGAGGAGCAGCACCCTCGTCGAGATCCAGCATCCATATCTACGCGAATGCCGTCAGTGCTTGATGTTGCCAAGTTTTTCCCGCCACGACGCAGTCTGCCGTCTTCGCGCCTTGCTCATACTGGAAGTTCTTCAGCACCAACTGAGCCCGTAGCCATCCCACGGAAGAAAGTTGATTGTGGATCACCACCTCGAGCTCGTCGGGCGTCGCAACAAGAGGCAACAGGGCAAGAACCGACTCCTGCTGAGGATCGAAGGAAAGAGGAAGAGCGCGCTCGACGTGCCCAAGTCCTCGAGTACCAGCGCATCTATGCGGAAAGTAGGAGGGCCTTTGAAACGGAGAAGCAGAAGTTGCTAGAAGAGAAGCTGGTTCGTGATCGTCAACGCGAGCACGATGCTGAAGTAGAGAAGCAAGCGAGGATCCAGACTCAGCTTGAGCGAGATGCGGCACGGGCTCGAAACAGGACCCCAGGCGACCAAGCAGATCGGTTGTTGTGGAATCATTTGAAGACCCAGGGACGGCCGACCGAGCAGAGCGTGAATCAGTTTCGGGATGCACTGACGCAGGCTCTGGACCCCGCGCAGTTTCCAAGCTACATGTGTGCAGAACGAGCACGAGAGCTCCACGAGCGCATTAAACGGCTGCATCGAGCAAGTTGGGCGGTCGATGCTCAACTCGAAGCAGTCGAGCTCCGTTTACTGTCGGAGCTGCATCCGCTCACGGATCGTCAACGACCGCTGCAGGCAAAATACGCCGTGAAACTTCGTTGCCGTCTCGAGCAAATGCTAAACACGGTCCAGTCGTGGCAACGCGTGCTTGATGAATGGGAAGGCAAGGAAGAAGACGCGGCCAGCAGGTACTGGAGCACCGTTCGAGCGCGTTACGCCCCGTCCTCAGACACTTACACGACCGACGAGTCGCGACGTCAGTATTTTTTGAACGCGTGGCGCGGAGCAGCGGGTGGAGACTCGCTACTGCATGTGGCAGCTTGGAATGGCTGGGAGGAGCACGTTCGGCTTCTCCTCGCTGAAGGAGCAGACGTGAACGTGGTAGACTCCAGTGTCAGCCTCAGAACACCACTGCACGAAGCTTGCCGAGCTGGACATGTTGGTGTCGTGGAGCTGTTACTTCGTTCCGGTGCTCGGCTGAGTGCGGTGGACGTCAGTGGCGACTCAGCGCTGCATGTCGCTTGTCGAGGAGGCTGGACTCGAGTCATTCGCGTGTTACTGATGGCTGCAAACGATCTCGGAGAGGAAGATGAACCTGGTACTCGGGAAGGCCGCACCTCTTTGACGTTGGAGGCCTTTTTCGATCTTCGTAATGGAAAAGGCCAACGTGCAGTGGAAGTGGTGACGTTGCCGTCACTCATGAAGGGACTGGAGAGTAAGTGGTGGACTGTATTATCAGGTGTTGGCGATTGCTTGCTAGGGTACTAATCTATCTACCGTTTATCACATTACGTGCTGCCCCCGAACAAGCGGAAACAAAACTACATTAATACAGGTAGTAATCAATGCATGTGGTTTATCCAATGCCTTAGTGCTTGTTGCTTCAAGCAAGCACTTCGCGAGCTTTGACCAACTTCGATTGCATGGCCTGCTCAATTTCATCGTCATCGTGTAGCAATTGAGCGGCACGATGCATGCCAAGGCACTGCCCATCGGCGTTCTTGAGTGTGCTTGAATGGCAGCAGCAATCACCTTGTCGTTGGTCACAACAGACACGGCAACATTAATAGCATGTTGTCCTGGCAGCGTTCGAACAGCTATACATACCGGCATAAGCACTACAAAACCACGTAAATTACTTTGCAGTCGTTGCGCTCGTCGCCGACAGAGTCAACACTAAGTCGCACCAAGGCGCAGAGAAGCTCTCGATTTTATGATGAAGAAAAGTTACGGTCCAACCGGAGTAACTAGCCGCTTCATCGGTATTATAGTAGTGATGTTACGTGCACCGTTTTTGATACTTTCGTGCATATGAATAGTATTGTATAATATTCATCGAAGGCCGCATCCTCGAGAGCTATTCACTTTATTTACAAAAGTAGTACCGTGCGAGCCACAGCCTAAGTGCCAGAAATCCGTCTTCGATCTGACCAAGGCGCAGAAGATCATCGTAGTTATGAGGGTACCACATTTTAGTAGTTCAAATTTACTATTATTATATTTTCGAGGCACCCAAGTAGTAATATTAGAATAAATATTAAGATCAGATCGACCTCCCAGTTAGTCATATTACTAATTTGTCTAAAGACCAAAACACAGTATTGTGCGTTCTACTTGAAATTGGATTGTGCGGTTCTTTGTATGAAACACGCACACAATCGACCAAATTAGCAAAGCTCTTAGGTTGACTAAGTCCTCCTTTAAGTACGACATCGTATTTAGTATGGACTACAGCTGATTTAGCCGGAATTCACAATACCGTAAAACTTATGTGCAAACGAACAAGCAATGTTTGGGATAGACTACATTTCTATCCAATCATATTCCACAATTCTCAAAACAGGAACTTTTGATTGGTTGTTTATGAAGTGTCCGTGAACGTTCGTTTGTACATAAGGTTCATGGTAATACCCTTTTGCTGTTTTACTTACATTAGTTTCCCGGGTCCGCACGAAAGCGCAATGTTGCATCCTAGCCCTCGTTCGTGGCTAGTGGTGCAGGTAATCGGGTTGACCTAATTCAACCATGATATACAGAGGGTTCCACTACCAACCCGGCGTAAGGGATTGTTCCTGGTCTTCAGGTATTGATCCAATGCTCGTTGACAGGAGTAAGGGAAGCGAGTGTTGTTCGTGGGACTCATACCATTCGGTAATGAGATTTTCTGAATATTCCTACACGACAGTCATCACCATCGTCTGACGGTGTGATCGCATTGTGTACTTCATCTCAATCTTTCGAGTGTTTGTCAGGAATGTGCACACTGTCTAGTGCACCATCGAAAGGAAGTCGAACAAAATGAACATCCGAAGGCAATTCAGCTTGGCCCACGTTGTAGCGACGTACCAACAGGTAACACACATACCTGCTGTTTACCGTGATATCCTCACGGAATGAGACATCTCGCCGCCCAATCAGATCCCAGTGCGTAATTCCAAGAGCAAGTGAGCTTTGTGCATATCCAATAAATAGCGTTACTAGTGCCTTCGGGCTCAGTTTGGTTGATCACTTCTTCTTCGGGATGTGTGCGAACATTGAACAACCGCACGCGTGCAAGGTGCCGACATCAGTTTAACTCCTGTACGTTTCGGATAACGCATCATTTCCGTGAGGCCTTGATCAGGCTCATGCTGTCAACCTCCACGATATACACAAGAGTCACCCCACCATGACTACACCCCATTCTTCTCTCGAATTGTACCTTGTTTAACGAGTTTCCGTTTGGCTTTTTTTCGATACTATTATCCTCTGGTGTGTACGCGTTAGTCATCAGCGATTTAACTCCAAGAACTACCAGAATCCCCTCCAGCTTCTCGTTGACAATTGTTTTGTCCTAGGTCACACAGAAATCTCTAGATTTTGTGCTCCTTTTCCAACTCCAGGGTCAAATCCATCACGGTTTTCGCAGCTTCGTTCTTGTGGCACAGCAGATAGCACCATCTGTACCTGGGCGCCTCAGCTGGTATCAACTGAAAGTATCGATTACCACCAGTAGTCTGCACACCTACGTAACAAACATCGAACATTATCCGCTCCAAACACACCTTGCCCGCTTTTTGTGCCACTTGTATGGTGATTATATTTTACAGAATATTCAGTTTCCATACCATCGCGTATGGAAGGCTCCATAATATACTGTAATTGATATCAGCTTGTCAACAGAAAGGACCCACCTTTGCTATGGCAAAATAGGAAATATACCTGCCCAAATGCAGCTGGCACCCCAAATATTGGGGTGCCACATAGATGAAAACCCAAAGACGCAGACCATCCATCAAACACGAAAATTGGAAGGTCCACGGGAAGGCTGTCGCCCGCCAAAACAAAAATCTAGTCGTTCACGATTCTGCGTCCAAGTACACAAGCGACGGACCAGCGACGACTCGGCGGCTCGATGACACGATGGACCAGGGCTAGGTGAAGGTGCGGCGTGCCACGAGCGGCGCATTACCCGGCTCGGCGGCACAGTGGGATCGGCGGACGTGCGGCAGCGTGCGGTGTGCCACGAGCGGTGCATGGCCCGGCTGACGGCACAGCAGCGGGAGCATGGAGTCGCTGTCACGTTGCACGCGGTTGCAGAGAGCTGACTGGCTTGTACGGAGCGTGTTGATAAGCATCGGGTTTGTACCGTTCCAGCCGATGGCTAGTAAGCGAGTTGAAGCCACACGTGCAATGTGTCTAACTTTAAGAGGAATCCTACATAGGCTCCTATGTTGTCAAGAAGGCCACGTGCCATTAACATGTTGGTCGTCCAAAATTGTGCGCATTTGATATGTGGGGCGGACAGTAAGCTGGACTCCGGCAGGGATGGCCCACTCTGTTCCGCCGGCATCGTCCCCTAGGATAACTGCTCAATCAGCTGAGCCTTTGCTATACGGGCATGTGGCACTGCATTCAGTAGTTGCTTCTGTACGTGTCTGTACGATGCCTTCCAGTTGACTGATCTGATTTGCCCTTTGCTTGTCTCCACCTTTTCTTCCAGTTCACCAATATTTTTTGCTGGATTTCGAGCTATCCAGCCCTTCATTTTGCCCCACACGAGCTCAATGGGTTGTAGTTCTGGGTGATAAGGAGGCGTGTAGTACACGCGGTGGCCGTACATAGTGGCGATAGCTACAGTCATGTAGAAAGGGGGTGGCTTATGTGTTCGGACCAATTCCAACAGTTGTGTACCGTGGGAAACACCTTCACAAAATTAGAGTTAGACTTGTGCGTATACGATAACGTTAATAGCATCCGTACCATTAGTTTGAAGCCATTCCAATATCTTAGCTTTGGTTGTGCGTGTTGTGGGAGCTGGGCAAATATTACGCTTATGATATGCAACTCCATCCATGTAGATATTGCATGGTCCGTGTAATTTATTGAGTTGCTGGCACATGTCAGTGAACCAATGTTCGAACTGGGGAGCATAAAACTTACCGTGATAGTCACCCGCGCTCCCCTTTCGACTTGCTGCCTAGCTCTCAAATGACTCCTCTACGAAGTGGCCGCGCAGGGCACTTCCCTGTCAATTCAAAATGCCTGCAGCGATAATACAAATTCTACGATGAAGTGTTAGAAGTCGTATAGTTTAAGTGTTAGGACTTTTATATAAGCGACCACAATCCCAACAACGGTACCTGGAGCCCTTTCCACTAGCTACAAAGCGCTTTCGATCTTTACCCAGCCCCGTTGTACCTCGGACATGGTTGACGTTCACGTAGGATTCATCTAAATAGACTTCAGGCCTGATCGGATTGTTGTTACGATCCCGATTGGCTACTTTCTGATGTAGATAGGTCGCTCGATACGCCACATTCTGCACAGAGTCGACGAGGTAATAGCGACTTTCGCCCTTGATGTAGCTGTAGCCAAGACGTCGTAAAAGTCTGCTCATTGAACGCCGAGAGATTTTAATAGTTGTGCACCGAAGAACTTTATCACTAATCATTTGTGCAGTAACTGCCTGTCGTTCCTTATTGCACTGTTCAATGCACGCGTTGATGGCGGGTGAGACGTCTTCGGGTTCATAGCCTCGCGGGCACCCTCGACTCTCCTCGACCGGTGCCTGCATTATTAGTTACTACAGTTTCTTGATATGTATCGTTAAGGTAAGTAAATCACACGAACCTCCGCAGGTCGAGGGCTTTCGCGGTCCTGATACGCCTTCCAGACGCGACCTACTGTGCCCTCTGGCGTCCCAAAACACTGGTGAACCATTCTGCGCGATCGCCCTGCCGCCTCGGGATCTCCTTGCCGCTGATTTTTGAAGAATTTGTATGCACTCGCGATCATATCCCGCTCAGCATCACTTAGTCGTTTGCCTCTTACCATTCTTCTGGTGGATGGCAACGTATAAAGCTAACTGCAGTCGCTAGCGCTGACGCCCTGCATCATTTTGCGGGCCGTTACAGCCCCGTACGTCTGATATTAAATGAGCAATGGCAGCACATGTGCTCGTGTTGCAATTCCTGGTATCAACTATTTTGGCCAGTACAATAATAGGTTTCACAGATACAGGTTGCATAATACTAAATATAGTACCACCAAAACCAATGCGGTCCAGTAACCAACACTATATTAGTCTCGGACGGCTGCAACCGCTAGCCCTTGGCACATAGTAGCCTACCTACTAGTGTGTACTTAGCGCATGCCCGTTTACTTGTGGGCGACCCGGAGAAACTCGATTACTCGGTGTACTCGTTTGGCGTCGCTTGCGAGGTACTGAACGGTTTACAAGCGTGCGCTTCACGTCGATAGTTTCACTTGTAATACAAACAAAACATGAACGTATAAAGCAAACTTGAAGTTGTACTTGCATCCACGTGTCCGCGTACCAACATCGACGCTCCAACCTTTATCCGCCTGTCCATCCAACTCCATGCGAGCATAATTCACGCCGAAACAGACGCTGCTTCGAGGCTACGATCCAATCCAGGAAGTTACACGCGATGGTAACCACGTGACAGCACACGAACAACGTTGGAGTTCGGCGACAGCAGCAAAACCTCGATGCTGGATCTGCCAGGTGCAATATCTACGAGAAGTTGACGCTGCCGAAATTATTTTTCACGAGGTTTCAGCTGTTGCGTTTCCTCGACGTCTTCTCGGAACTTTCACGGAATCACGGATTAATGCCCACAACAATCGGCTTTCAGCAGTACCAATGTTCTGATCTTATGCTTAATCCGAAGCGTATGGTCACACTTGATTAAACGGTTGAACTGCTCCACTGGATTGTTCGTGGTCGCATATCCGGTAGGCGTAAAAATAAATATCCATCGGTTGAACTCGCTCGACATCCAGACCATGTTGGAGTAACCTGTTGAGCTTCGAGTGCGCCCCAATACAACAAGGTGCATTGGCCCGTACTCTTCCTCACTTGGGGCTATATATGCAGCTCGTAAATGTCAGATACAACTTGCTGACACAGGTTTTGGGGAACACCTATCAGCTTTTCGTGCACCTTGGCCATGACGTGGTAAAACCACATCAGGTATAAATGGTCAGAGTGCACTTCAAACTCCTGATCGACGGCGTTGCGCTGTGCGACATCGACATCTGCCATAACATATTTCACCAACAGCTGATGCCCGATTGTCTTTTCTCAACGCCGGCAGTCCTTTCACGTACAGCGCCCCAGACGCTGTGAAGTTACGAACAGCGCGACAAGGTGGAACGGACGACAACCGTCTGATACCCCGCACACGATAACTGGACACGTCAGTTGGTTGAGCTTGAATGTTACATCCATATGGACCACGAACAACGCCGGATCGCGAGATGCATTCAACAGTAGCCGCTTAGTCGTAATCCCAACGAAGAACGGAGATTCGCCAGAGTCATTTCCCACCATTGCTATCGTAAGGCTATTCAAACGAAAACGGCTGCATTTCTGGAATTGACATGCCGTACCCCAGTTGAGAGATCTGAGTCAAAAGCTCATCGTAGTGGTCGTTTCGGTGTAGCTTCGTCTTTGTAATGTGGCTGATGAACTACTTCAACTCCGTCTCGATAAGTCCGAAAGTCGTACCATTCCGATATGTTTCAAGAGAAGCGATGCGGAGCTGGAAATGATGTTTTACACATCATATAGTAGCTACGCACTCGAACCAACCATTGCAGGCGGTTTGCCGCGCTGCAAACCCATCTCAGCTTTTGGCCTCAAACAGAACAGCTAGAAAGTTTAGAGGGGGTTCTACCATGCTCACCCGCGGAGCCAACGACGTCCCAGCCACTGCCTCCGAGGCCTCGCCTGCTACCATCTCTGTGCCCACGAACACCGAGACGACTACTTGTGCGCCTGACTCCAGTACCACTCCCGAAATCGTCGGCGTAACGGCAACTGAGGCCGAGACCTCATGTGTTGTGTTTGGGCACGGCGTAGGCAGGAAGAGATGAAAGTTGGGCGAGGCAAAGCTTGGCGTTTGTAATCGATGTGTCGGTTGTGAGGCAATTGGAAAAGTGACATTCAGCTTTTAGGCAAAGACTGCGATCACTGCAAGACTACCTGGCAGCAGAGGTGGTCTGCTGTCGAATCTCGGACCCCATACGCTACTGGTAATACATCTAGAACGCCTATAGCGCAGCGCTGAATCTTGAACTTGGGCGGTGAGAGTAATCCCGTGCCTGCAGCATCATATTCGATGCGAGACCGACGCGTCTAGCTTCTCCGTTCGGACGGAGGCATTTTGTCCATATAGAAGAGATTCGCTTGCCTTCGGCAAGCTGCGAAGACGCAAGTTGCTCGGCGCAATCCTTACATCACTGGCAAACTCGCCGGCGCGGGCGACATCCGAACCGGCTCCTATGCGCACGTCCACTCGCGCTGTCAAGCGCAAGGCAACACCTCCAGAGTTTGCGGAGGTCCGACGGGGCAAGAAGAAATTGACCCGCAAGCCGCTCGGGCCGACAGCGACGAAGGCCAAGACGCCTGATCCTGTCGCCACTTCTGATACTGTGGTTGACCCAGGGGGTGTCCAGAGCATCGGTTCCTCTGCTCCGCCTGCGGCTTCCAGCACCTCCGTCAACACGGGCTTCGACTTGAACGCATTCATGGCCGACTTCCAACCCGGATTGGCACCTCCTACTGTTGTGGAAGTGTCCCACAGCAGCCCCCTCAGCTCGAACAGGAGCTGGGTCTCCATAGAGACGAAGTGCGGCGTCTGAAGGGGAAGCTCCAGCCTTCACCTTTGGTCATCGCACGACCGAATGTCCATAGCGAGCATCGCCATTTCCAAACTACATATTTGGTCATCACGCGAGCGAATGGGCAAGGCGAACTTCCGCCTCCAGCTGTTCGTATGCTGTCGGGTGCCAGCTTTCCAGGGAGCCCAAGAAGCCAAAGGGTGATTATCATACCCCCTATGCGCACGTTCTAGCGGCCAATCGGATGTTCAAGGGGCTAAGTCCAAGTGAAGGTACGTCTATATCAGCTATGTATTTTGTTCTCAGTCTTCGGGAGGCGGATTGCGTAGCGCTCCAAACGATATCTGCAGTACTGATGGCGGTCTTCAGTGGCCGTCTAGGATCGCGAGGATTGACTGTACTCAACTTTCAAGAGGAGAGTGAGGCTACTACGCTGGAGGCCGGCGGTAATTTTGCGAGTGATTTTAACCAATCAGCCACGCTCCCCCGTGCAGCATCAACATGTGGTAGCTACGATGACATTTTGGACGGAATACACAGCCTGGCTTCCATGGGTGACGAAATGTGGTACTATATGTTGAATTGAAATAGCAAAAGACCTCAGACGCAACACGTTCCGTGAGTACGCACCTATTAATGTGGCATAGTCGATTGAAGCCGCTTACCAGATATCGTCCAGATGGCTATCCAGCTACTGAGGCATCGTACTCCAAGAGCTCACCGACGTGAGACTGCAAGGGCTGCTGCTCTTCCGACGCTCCCTTGTCTCCTGCTCCATATGCAGCTCCGCCACGCCCTGTACCACGCCTTTAATCTCGACCGTTTTGCTCTGCAGCTCCGTCTCGTAGCGCGTCTGCATGACCTTCTTCTTCTGGATCACGCCCAGCAGCATCTGCTCGAAGACGTCGCTGTTGGCCTTGGCCTCTGCCCGCTGCTTGGTGGGTTCGGCCCTGTCCTCACGCTTGGCCTTCTCGCACCTGGCACACTCGTCCTATGCCCGGTGTAGGTGGCGCCTGATCATCGCAACCTCCGCCCGGTAGCTGTGATGTGTGACTGGATCTCGAACTTCACATCGGCCTCCGTCTAGTGTTTCTGCGAGAGGACAGCCACCGTCTGCTCCAGACGGGCGACTGCGTCCATGTCTTTCTTGTGGACCGACGCCTGGTCGGCCTATTTCGCGATCTTGCGCCGCGGCTCGGCCGTCTGCTCCACCTCGGCCACTAGCGCGTTGCGCAGCTCCGTATTGTTCTTCGATAGGGCTGCCTTGTCTCACTTCAGCTCGGCCACCTTCTGCTCGAGCGCCATCTCGGTCTGCGAGCGGTTGTTTTTCATTTGCGCCCGCGCCTTGCAGTAGAACGTGAAGCTCGTCATGGTTCGGTCGAAGATTCCGCTGTCGCTCCGATGCTCCAGTTGGTAAATGACAGATATTCGTTCAACCGGAGGCTTGTGGGCGGGAAAACGAGAAAGTACGCGCGCGAACTGAAACCTGTGGAAACAGATATCTTCAACCTACAAGGTGGGATATGGCTGTACATGTGCACCTTGCAGCCAGAAATTTTGTGCCAAACGAGAGCGTCGTTTGGAGGGAGCCATCTTGACGCAAGTACAAAAGCTTGTGGTCCGCTCAGAGTTTGGTCGACCAGGTGTCGCCAAGCTGTATCTAACAGTAGCCGCTCGGCGACAGGTCTCCGGTGCATCATGTAGACGGT
>AWVV02001324.1:0-41476 GCA_000500205.2 Phytophthora lateralis | reverse complement strand
GTGAACTAACTCAACGGAACTTCAGTCTTGTGTGTTGGCTGGATGTCCTCTCCAAGCAAGATGGAAGCTGGTAGCCCGGTGGCGAAGCTGCAACTGGAGCTGCCGTCGGCATTGGCGCACGAAATGCAGAGCACAGGACGCTGCTCGTTTGACGCGCAGGACCGGTTCTTCGCCTTCGAGCACGCGCTGGCGGGTGAAGCGAGCTTGTCGGCTTCCCCCCGAGAGCGTGACATCCGGCGGCTCAAGCCCTCGTATCGATCACCTCGAGACGCAGATCGTTATCCGGCCTTCGCAACGGCAGCAGAGCGAGGGGCCGTAGCTGCCAGACTCGCGTTGGCGACAGAGGCCGCGCGGCAAAATTCGCCAACTACGCGCACACCGTACCGAGCTCCGAGCGACCACGAGTTCCGCGAGCCAACGTCGCCTGTAAATTGGGCCCCGCAGGCCAATGGCCGCGACTTCCAAACCAAGTTCGCGCTGCCCAGCAACCAGGACATTCGACGACGTACTGCAAGAGACCAGGAGGGATTCTTCGGCGCTGCACCGGGAGAAGACGTATTATCCTTGCCACTTTCGCCTCCGTTCCAGCAGCAGCTGCAGCGCCAAGAGGCAGTCAAAGCACAATCTGCTCGCTCTCCACCGAAGTCATCGCCTGCAAAACCAGCCTTCAGCTCGCGTGTGACGCACACGTCTCGCAAGAGCGCCAACAAGGCGCTGAGGCTGGAAATCGTCCTTGACCAAGAAGGATTACTACCCCAGCTGCAGGAGATTCGGCAGCATAGGTATCGCGACCAAGTAAGAATTTCCCCAGCACTTGCTTGGCTTGGCGAGCTGAAACAGGGAACTCACACATGTTGCGTTTGGTCTGTTCTTCTACATGTAGACAAAGTCACCCGTTCCTTTCCTCGCGAAATCCCGCCCGGCTTCACCGCTCCAGCCCATGTCTCCGAATTGAACGAGCACGCTTCCATCGTTTTGTAGCAAGACTCATTCCTTCCATACTGAGAAAAGATACCAACACCAGATAAATACACATGCCTTTAGTCTTCTCCTCACAACGAATGGTTGTGCGTGTTTGTTGTACCTTGTTCGTCAGCAGAAAAGTCGAATTGACGGCGGTTTGCAGCTTCACGCACAGCCTCAAGCCCCGACAGATCAACTCGCTCGTAAACCGGCGGCGGCGATGGCGGCGGCGGCCTGTTACCACTCGGTCTATTTCTCTGCACTGGCAATGAAGTCTGCAGCACTGAGCCCTCCGAATCTACACAACCGACAAAAACACCAGTTAGCTGGGGAACAGGTTGGAAAATATCTGACAAATACTGACGGGCGTCGGAGAGGAAGTCGAATTGGGCGCTCAGTACAGTCGCGGGGTGAACTGTCCTGTCAAATTTCGATATCTCAGCGACGACACGCGGAGGTGGCTCCGGTGAGCGAGCAGCCGTAGACGATGGGGGCTGGGAACGCTTGAATAACTTCGACAGCCGCCTGGGTGCAGGTTGTGCAGGTACAGCTGAGCTTCCAGCCGCAGTTGAGCTACCACCAGGGCCGGTATTGCCGACTTTGCTGTCGCTAGCTTTCGAACTGGAGCGTTTAGACTTGCGGCTCAAAAAACTCAGCCGAGGTGAAAGCTGCCGGAGTAATGTACGTTCGCCAGCATCAGCCTGACTAGCTTTGCTGCTCCCATCGTCACTGTAAGTCGATGCTGGAGACTTGGGTCTTCGGGTCAAGAAACTCAATCGAGGCGAAAATCGGCGCTGCGGCGAGTCCACCTCAGAATCGACACTAGGGGCGGTGATAGTGACAGCAGGCTGCTCACCAATGGATGCTGATACCCTTGTCTTCTCTTCGAGCAATTCTAGTTCGCGCAAGGCCTCACGGTTAGTATTCTCTTCTTCCTCCAGCACTTTGTTAGCACCAGCCATCTCCACTGGCTCAGTAGGCGCAAATATCCCTGGATCGAGATCAGGCTGCGGAGGCGAGGAATCTGCCGACACAAATGGAGAGACGTGGGGTTGCAACTGGGATGATTCATCCAGAGCTGATGGAGGCATCCGTTTGAATAGCTTAGAAAGCCGCATTGGGGATGGCCTCCCTGTCACGATAACTTCACCGCCACTCTCAACACGACCACCTGTAATGTCCTCGTCACCGCTTTCGCTGCTCTTCAAGTCTGCAATCGGAAGTGTATCTGGGAAGACGCTTCCTCGTCGTGGAGGACGTTGCTGTGGTGCTTCGATGGGATCGACAATACTGGCCGGTAAATTTTCTATTTCTTTTTCGTCCTCAAGACTTTGTGGAGCAGGCCACGTGCCCCGAACGGGTCGAAAGTAGCCCACAATCATTTCCTCACTGCTTTCACTTGGTCGGCGCATTAGTTCTTCCTCGGCTGAAGACACCACGGGATTTTCTGCATTTTGGGCATTGGTCGGGTACCTTCCTTCCTCCATTTCTTCGTCCACATGAACTTCCACCGCAGACGCTTCCGTATTCTGCTTGACGCCTTCAGCAGGTATAACTATCTCCGCAGCGAGAAGAGATGTAGGACCGCCGATCTCTTCTCGTTTGCGCAAGGCCACATTCAAGCGCTGGAGCAATTCCAAGCGTTCTTTATAGTGTTTCAGTGATTCTTCAGCTGAAGGTGCGGATTCTTGTAGATTGACGTCTTTCTTCTCAGCACGAATGCTACGATTCTCTCCTTCCGATGGGGCCTTTTGCTCAACGACTTCAGCATGACCGAAGTAGCGGTCAACGAGGAAAGTGTTGCGTGCACGAGCTTCCTCCGCTTGACGACTTTCCCGCGGAACCAAAACCCATAGCAACTGGGCTACCAGCCAGATACTTAGCACCCCTATGAGCCACCAGCCCACTCGACGCTCAATCGAGATGCTGTCATAGTTGTCTGCCGTGAAAAATACAAGAGCAAGCGCTATGGGCACAGAGATCTTGAGCATAAGGAACACAAAAGGTGTCCAGAGACCGAGATCGCTGTTTCCTTGAGCTTTAACCCCCTCTGGCTCTGGCCGTTGCCGTATGCAACAAAGCTCCAGTGCATTTTGCCGAAGCTTAACAGCACAGTCGATCAGTGCCAGCATTGGCAGCAATGGACACGCCCCGGAAAACGTGACTACCAGTCCAACCTGCATGACAAGTTGGGCGTAATCCTTGTGGGGCCCCGGATACGGCGAAAGATTCGATTCCTCTTCGTACCTCCTTCTGCTGTAGTTTTGTTCTTCTCGACGGACCGCGCGAAAACGCCCAACTGCGGACACAATCAGGAAGACGCGAATGCTCAATTGCGCTGCAAAAAGCGCGATTAGCAGAGTCTCCATCTGAATGAAGACACCGATGTGGCCTTCAATGCGGGCGTTGTAAGTGATGTATAAAGGCCGAAGAGGGGTCACTACACGTACTAAAATCGCCAATCCACCCACACCGCTCAGCATCAGAATAATCAGTCCAGTGAAGGTGTTGAATAGCTGCAGAGCGAACATCTTGGCGACCACAGAGCCTCGATAAGTAGAACGATCACTTGAGCACCCCGGGTTCTCCCACCGACTAAGCGCATGGGCTACACTGGGGATACAAGCACCATTCCACTGAACCAGATAAGCCTGGCACAGGAAGCTACCGAGAACTGCGAGTTTTTCGCCCACAGCGTCAACGAGCATTCCTTGGGCGAGAAGCAGCGCAAGCACCACCCCCAAGTTAGCGCTAGCTAGACACAGAACGCACAACCAGGAACGAAATTGCCGTTGGAGAGACGCAAACTCAGAGCAAGTCGAGGGAATTTGCTTGGAACCATGGTCCTCGCCATCATGAAAGCTGTCTGTCTCACTGACAGCATCTCTAGCAGTGACGCCCCATTGAAGCTGATACCACACACTTCTACGCTCCCACAACTTGACTAAGGCAAAACTCCAAGCAATCGCCACTATACCCAGGATACGTTCAGGTAACGAAAGTGTTACTCCAATCTTGTCAACTCCTTCCGACACGTTCGCATTGTTGGTATGGATGCTGTGTGGAGACGAATAGAAAATCCACAAGTCCGCGACCAGCGAATGGTGTGCTCGACTGGCAGCTACCACAACGAGGCCAGCAGCCACGGGCAGAACCAGCATCTTGGCGTAGAATGTAAGCCACGCAAAGTAGAAGGCGATTAACTCACCGAAGTAGTCTCTTACACTCTGCAGCGGTTGACGAAACGGAGCTAGACGGCCGATTAGGTTTAGTATTGGATGTTCATCCGGTCCAAACTCTCCCGGAAGCTGAATCGGGTGCCAAAACGTAATCCACGCCGAAGCGAGCGCCGCACGAGAGTTCAAATCAAATCTGCTGCTGCTGTGGAGACAGTGAAAAGACGCCACTAAGCTACTAGTGATTGTAGTGTTCGTATCAAACTCGGCATCGACGATGAGCCGCGTGAGACGGATACAGTCGATTGTACGCAGCACAGCTGATCGTCGATATGTATCTCGTATATCAAGTCGATTGGGATATTTCTTGTATATAAACTGACGTTGAATGTTCGGTGAATAGCTGGCAAACGCTGGGGTGAGATTACGGCAACGAATTAACCCTCTGGAAGCACGCGATACTCGTGAAAGTGCGTGAACGCGTGAGGATACGCGAGGCAGCGACTCGCCAGGAAACCACACGATTTCCTTTGGTGGCATGACATTTTCTGCTAACAGTAGCTTCAGTTTATGCTTGACTGTATTTCCATCAAGCACCTTCTGGTCTGCATTGACTTCTTTTTTGTCGCGCCAGAAATTCCTTCCTGGATCAACAGCATCTGCAAATTGTAGACGATAGGTTTCTTTCTCACACAACGTCGCCAGCAGAAGATTGTCTGACGCAAAAATGCGAACAAGCAGGTGCTGACCGTCTGCCGATACACTTAAACTTACATCCAGTTTGCATACTGCAGTTAGCCGACGTAGCATGAGCGTACGCACAATTGCGCCAAAGTCGTTGGCAGTAACAACTACGTGTTGAGTGTGGACATCAGATAGCATCCTCCCCGTTCTAGTAGACCATTCTTTCTCGAAGGCCTGACGCTCCGCAGCTATACGAGCCGGATCTTTCGTTCTCATTGATCGCAAGTACATCTCCAGAGCTTCGTCATAGTCAAGAGGGGGAGACGATTGCTGCAGGACCCTTTCCACGTCATTTACTGCAGAAGCGTCCCGCGACGCTATACAACACACATAAGACACCACATTCACAACCGCTTGACGAAGAGCTGGTAAGATGAGTTGCACCAGGAGAGCCAACTTCACACCTATTGACCACGCCAGATACGAATCCGTAAAGTTGAAGGACGCCACCAAAAGAGCCACAAATTCATGCTGACAGGAAAGATCAAACTCGGCCAGATTTTTGCCGGCTGCCATGCCCACGCAGATATGGGAAATCCAATGCTTAATCGATGAGCACGTCTGTGGCGATGCCTTCACGTACACTTCACGTAGTTGTTGTATCTGCTCCTGCTCACTTTCGGCTGTCATATTGGGTCCAATGAGTTCGGTAGCCATTTCGATGAACTCTGCGAGCATGAAAACTTCAGCAGCAACTGCTAGAACAAGCAGCACACCTGCCAGTTGCTGTCTCCACTGACAGCCCACTAGGAGGGCAGCAAACATCGCCGATAGCCCCGACACTAGACACACCACCATTATCCACGTGAAAAGCGTGTGAAAGTCCGCAATGGAACAGAAGTGCAGCAGGTCAGTGCTCGCTATCGCATTTGAAGACCCAAACAACGCAGTACCAAACGTTAGTAGCCGAGTAAGTGCTGGCGATAGATTTGCGGATGAATCCAGTGCTGAACTCGTCGACTTGGGAATAGTAAGCTGCCTTCGTCTTTTGGGCGTCTTCCCCGCCACGAGAGGATCACACACAGCCAAAAACAAGCCTGTGAACAGCACCTGCAGTGCAACCATCACCAGTTCACCCATAAGAATTGGCACGACAACCTCGTCGATTCGGATACACCTTCTTAGAGCTGAAGCGACGCAAGCCTTTTCGCTATCTCTCCACATTGGGGAGAAAAATTCGCGTCGATCGATGGCAACGGATGCATACCCGTGCTTCTTGGTCTGGTGACCAGCACAATGTGCACTCAACCACTGAAGAAACACACTCGGTGCATCGAATACGAATCGCTGCACCAGTGAAGGCACCGTGCCTCCGTTTAGTATCAAGTCGATTGCATCTTGAGTGAGGCTATCTTGACTGCCTACTAAGGCTCCCCGAAGGTTCTTGTGACTGCTTTGAGCAATCTTCACCTCGTCCAAGAGGAGCGCCAGACCAATGATTAGCGCGATATTTATCACGAGCAGCACACGTGTTCCATTAACACTGCTCCTGTGCGCAGCCACCCAGCCGCCAGCATTCACCACAAGTAACAGCACTACAAATATCGTTGCCGTTCTTACCAGCTTCTGGGGCACGTGGTTTCGCCCGTTGTCTCTCAAAAACATCATATACAGCACTCCCACCGCCAGTAGCAGCAACACTGCCGAGACCACATACAGTCTGCGTAGAACCCACGCCACATGCCACGCCATCGTGGGCTTCCCCTTCCGTTCTGCAGCTCTTCGTTCCGCCTCCAGTGCTGCTGCATGTGCTGCACTCCTGGCCTCTACCTTGTGCAGATACTCCTCCTCTCGCTGTTCAATTGCTCTCGTCATCTCTGTCATCTCCTCGAGCTGCACAAATGAAAACCATTAGCAATCTCTCCATTGACACACGTCAGACCTGTCTTCGTGCCTTGTCCTGCGTGACGCCGCTGCTGGCGAGCGGGAACGCCATCACGTAGTAATAGCGCCACGGCTTCCTCCCCGCCGCGCCATCCGCCGCCTTCATCATCGCCTTCTGACCGCAAATCCGCAAGTCTCTTCCGGGCGGTCGCTGATCAACTGCCCTTCAAGATTCGCTCCTGTGTACAGACACACAATCTGCATCATCACGTTATCGGAGCCTGTTGATGCAAGTCAAGGTGCTGTACTTCGCGTCGGCGCGCGAGGAGATCGGCCTGCGCGAGGAGAAGCTGCAGCTGCCAGGCGACGCCACGCTGGGCACGCTGCGCCGCCTGTTGATGGACAAGTATCCGCACGCCGCCCTCGAGAGCATCACGCTGGCGCGCAACCTCGAGTACTCGGAAGACGCCGTGGCGCTGGCCGACGGAGACGAGGTGGCGCTCATCCCTCCCATCAGCGGGGGCTGACTCCAGCAGCCTACCGGTAGCAACAAAAGAGACACACAAAGCGACAATATATAACCCGAACCTTGGCGTCTGTGTCTTGAGTCTCTCAGCCGCCTGCGTCGCATCAAGAGGCGGGCTACAATCTACAACTTAACTGTTCCCACTGCACCGTTAGAAGCGCTTGACCCCCACTGTGCGCTGGAAAATGCCCTCCAGGTCTCGTCCCATGGCGGGCGGCGGCGGCGCGACGAGCAGCTTGGGCGCCGTTCGGCCGCGCAGTCGTGTGAGCCACCGCAGCCCCTTGTACACGCACGCGAGTGCCGCCATGCTCACCATGAACTGGAAGATGCGCACGCGGCGCCGTCGACTCCGCTCTTCTTCTTCTGTGGCTGGCGGCTCGCCGTGCCGAGGATGGCCGGGCGGGAACACTGGTCGGGGAGCTAACATGGCCGCAATCCCCGCGCACATGGCGCCTATCCGCTCCAGGAAGTGGACAAAGCTCCCTGCACACATGACAAAGCTCTGGTTAGCAAGACCCTTAAGCTGTATAGGATGGTTTAGAGCCTCACCGATGCAGAAATTGAGTGCCTCCGCGTTCATCCCGAGAAGCTACAGACAGCAACAGAGTTAGATGTAGCTTCAGCACTTAGGGACAGTTTAACAAGCAGCTTATTGCGTACCTCGGTGATCTGTCCGATGGAGC
This sequence comes from Phytophthora lateralis, assembly GCA_000500205.2. Taxonomy (NCBI): domain Eukaryota; phylum Oomycota; class Peronosporomycetes; order Peronosporales; family Peronosporaceae; genus Phytophthora; species Phytophthora lateralis. The sequence continues at coordinate 33,560 of AWVV02001324.1, read as the reverse complement.
TCACGATCTGGTTGAAGCTCGAGAGCCAGCCCAGGCCTCCGCTATTGGGGTCCATCATGCCGCCCATACCCCCCATCATGCCGCCTCCGTATCCCATCCTCGACATGCCTCCGTAGCCGCCATATCCTCCTCCGTAGCCTCCAATACCCCCTCCATAGCCGCCCATGCCGCCGTAGGAGCTCATACCGCCATATCCACCACCGCCGTAACCTCCAATACCCCCATATCCTGTCCCGTACGTGGATCCTAGTCCTGTCCCGTAGCCCGTAGCGCCATAGCCGCCTGTGGTGCCGTATCCCGTCGGCCCATAATCTGTCCCAGCACCATACTGAGGTTGGGTGGCCATACCGCCGAGCGTGGAGGCCGCCGCAGGTACAGAACCACCGGAAACGAGCGCAGAAGAGCCTTCTGCCAGTCGCGAGGCCGCTGCAGCAGTAGAAGCGGTCGATTGGGGTGCGACACCAGCAGCCGCAAGCAGGTCGCCGCCTGTATAGAGAGGGACAGGTTAGTAGACAGCATAACGATCACAGATAAGAAGGACAGCTTACCGGCGTGGGCGGCGCTCGCCTGGCGCTTCTCCCAGGGCTTGACGGGAGCCGTGCTCGCGTTGGTGCTCGCCATGTTGCTGCAGTTATTGCGAGTGCGTCCTCCTCTTCCGTCTGCGTCGACAGGTATTACTGTGCTGGATGAGAAACTGCAACGCGTGTTTTATTAGTGTACCGTAAACATTCTCTGAATAGAACGAGTCCATTACATGATATACTAATTGCAGCAGGGTATGTGTTAAGGATGGAGAGAGGGAAACTGAAGTTGAAGTGAAGTGTCAACGTTGACACGCCACTCCAGCTTCTTCGCCACGAAAACCGGCGGATATCAAGCACGGAGCTGCATTGCATTACCACGGCATTTAAAATGTGTACTTTGATCTCCGGAGCTGCCCGATTAGCACACAGGCCGACCTACATGTATCAAGAGACTTCAGGTAGGTTTGGCGGTAATATCTTTACAGCTCACACATATTCCATTGAGGCAGTATTATCGCCGCAAAAGTGACTTAAAAGTCTTCATTTTAGTGATTAACATCGGCACTTTCGTGACTTCCTAATTTGGCTCTGACGCAACCGTCCGTTGTCCAGTCCAGTCGAACTTCCGATTCCGTGCGGACGATGCGTACAGGTGCAGCGTATTGATTTCCTACACTCAGTCAGACCTCCGGACCGCAATGAGCGATAGTGAAGAGGACTTGGCCAGCATTGGCAGGCAAAAGTCCATCTTCAGCAGCATGGGAAGGTGAGGGCGCCTGTGAAGCTCGATTTCGTGAAATAGCGCTGACTTGTTCTTACTTTGGTCTAGGGTCAAGCAGATCAATCATCTACGAGAGAAATGGAGTCCTAAACCGAAAGCTCTCCAAGTTTTGACGGACGCTTCACCTTCGTCTCCGTGGAGGCGACGTTCCAATCCTCCAGTCAAGTATCCCTTGGAACCAAACGAAGAGAACGACCATCGCTCTCCTCATAGGGTGGTGTCTGTGAGGTCGCCACGGCGACAACCTGTGGTCACGGTCGTGGACATGGAACGATACCTCGCCATCAATTCTTGGCTCGAATACAATGGTATCAACGTTGCGCAGGTAAACAATCCAGGAACCGATCAGCAAGAGAACTCCAGAGACTACGGATTATTTGACGATTTGTACGGCTCGCTACAAGTACTAGAAAATTCGCTGCACAGCGAGCTTTCCCATCTCAACTTTCTCAACCAGTATATTGGAGCAACGAGCAGCAAAGAGGTACGACGAATCTCAAGCGTGTCTTGAACTGGGCTCCTTTCGCTTACCATTTCCATGTCTGCAATTGTGTAGCAGAAATCTGGTGAACTGCAGCAGTTCACTTCGTCACCTGCCCTGTTTGACTATCTTGCCGTGATTGGGGCCGACATGCTCGATGTCAAAATCCGAAACTTTTGGAATCACCGTGAAAATATGTTCGAGGCGACTGTCGCGTTCGCGCACCCTCCGGAAAGCCAATTCAATGCTGAAAGTCTTGAGCATTTTTGTTTCCCCACTGGGATCAAGAGTGTCAATGTGGACAAGTGCAACGAACCTCCAGACGAAAGTGCACCCTCGATTTCCAAGGAAGGAGAGTTTTTCGTCCTTATGATTTCGGGCGGTGGCGTGCAAGGCCAAAGCGTTCAGTATGCTATGTGTATGAAGGGGACAATAACCATTCGTGGAGGTGGTGACGATGGCAAGAATTTGTTGCTACCGATCTGCTACTGCATTATCGCGCAGGTTCCTCTGATTCCCTTCTTTCGGGCGGTATTACAGGGATTTCTAGGTACGAACAGGTCTCATGCCAACTCGTTAGCATGATTATCTGATCTTGTATTCGTGATTCTTTGACAGATAATCTACGAAATGAGCTCAACTCAAGCGCGAGCAGTGGCTGTGGGCCCTTGAGTTGCATTGTGCCGGACAAGGTTGGGATTTTTGTAGCATTTATTACAACAGACACACTCGGTGCTAACAATTATTTGTTTCAGCACGCAGCTTATATTGACGACATCGTGCAAAAACTGAAGGAGATCCCTCTTCCAGACAAAGGTATTTCAATATCCGTCGACGTATTTTCAGCACCAAGCCTCGAGTTGACTTTGACTCGACCACACAAAGAAAATGAGGCAGATGAGAAGGTCGCGCTACTGTTACAGTGGGCTCTCCCCTCGCTACTCTCGCGTTTGTCAATCGATCGTCTACTTCAAATTCTGAGCCTGTTGCTCGTCGAGATGAAGTTGATCGTAGTTTCTGATGAGATCCAGCTTTTGTCGTCTGCAACGCTGGGATTAGCGTCGCTGTTGCATCCGCTTACCTGGGTTGGGCCACTAATTAGCGTGCTACCTCTCTCAATGCACGAGTACATGGAGGTGCGCAGTAGTTGGGTGGTAACTTTCCACTGGTATCTCTGGTACTTACCTTGATATTTGTTTCCTATGTCGTCAGGCCCCTGTCCCTTTAATTTGTGGCGTTGATGAACTTCCGCGTGATTTTGAGTGCATGAAAGGCACTTGTATACTCTACCTGATGGAAAATCGTGTGCAACTACACTCGGAAGACGAACGTGCATTTGACACGTTCCGAATGCCTGAATTGGAAAGCCTTTCCTGTGACTTGACAAGGTTTACGAAGCAGATGCTGGGACGTGTAGCAGACTCATTCAGAGACAACATTTTGCCTCTCTCAACTCATCTCGTGATTCATCGGATACATCGTCATATTGAGCAATTGGTAAATGTTTGCTCACGTTTAAGTGAGCATGATACAGAGCAACAACTCGATGCTACTGAGATGCGGTTTGTAGACACCTTCATGCAAACTCAAATGTACCAAAAGTATCAGGACGATCAGCCCATTGCGGCGTTGGTAGAACAAAACAATCAGCCAGTCTCAAATGTCCAAGCTACAATGGATCAAGGGCCTACGAAAGCGTCTTCAAGCAATACGCAGTACGATGGATTGAAATCGGCTGCTAGTATTCTTTTTCAGATCGCGTTGACAGGAGTTAGTACGTTTCCACGTAGTGGCTCACCTGCAAATATCGCAAATATCGTTGCTGAAGTGTGCGCGGATACAGACGCCGACACGCAGAGCCAGGCTTTACCAATCCAGCATGAGCCAGAAATGGGGTCCGTGAAGTATTCATCCGCGGCTTCTACACCTTCAGGTAATGCTTCTCTGTCCTTGTAACTTGCTCATGAACTTGCCTGATGAACGTACGTGTGCATGCTGCTATCATGTTCAGCTAGAATCTTCTCTACTATGAAGAAGTCACCGAATGAGAAGGCCGACTCACCAATCCAAGTGCACGAACTGCTATCCCCTACACTGAGTGAGTCATCGATTTACTCTGAAAGGAGACCTGACCGAACGTTTGTGTGGCCACTCAGTCAGTCCGAGCTAGATGTTTTCTGGGTGACCGATGAAGTGAGTGTGGCAAGTCCTGGCAGTGTCCAGCGTCTCGCTCTGCAATCTCCGATGAGCGATACATTCGAATCGCCTCGACGCAGTCCAAATAACGAAAGCGACGTCACCTACGGAGAAGACCCAAAAAGCGTAGGGCGAAGTGAACACGGGAGCTTTGTGAATACTCAAAGAGCCGATACGGAGACGACGATCTCCATTTTTGATACTGCCCTAAGCGAAGCTCCAGGGAGTGCAGACACTGCAGACGATTCGTGGTTGTTTGAACCTTCTGACGATCAAAGACCAACTTCGCAACAGGATGACGACGATGAGGATCGATTCATCAAAAACGAAAGTTCAGTAGAAGAAGGTGACGTCTCCATTCACAAGGATGAGCTTACTAAAGATACAGGACCTGAGCGAGATCTTCTTCCGAGCAATCGAAGATCCTGGCACCAAGACATCGACGATCATAACGAACGCGAGACAGAAATTCTCTTACCTCACGGCATCAAATTGACCCAGGAGCAGATTAAAATGCTAACGACAGGAATCAGCGTTGATTCGGTACGTCCTATTTGCTTGTGGGCATAATGTGTAGCCGAGTTCTAACACCAGAATTCGCGTGTATGTTCGGAACGGCAGCGAGGTGCATGGGAGGGGTGGTGCGAAGGAAAACTGTTTATTTGTCCAGAGTTCACGATGCTCATTTGGGAGCGGCGCGCTGCAGCATTTGCCGCACTCAATATGAGCATCGCAGATATTACAGGAATTGATCTTGGAGATATTCACGTGGCATCACCCAGCGGGATCAAGCAGCGCCGAGTCCAGCTCAGTTTTAGTGGGGAAGCGATCTACTTCCAGTTCGAACGTACTTCCCACCACGACGAATTCTTTGGTGCTTTGGAGCAGCTCCTTCTGCCAACACCGAATTCGCACGTCGTTGAGCGACAGGAATCATTCTCGTCAATGTCTCTACCACTTGTAGATGTAGTTCCTTCACCTCACAGTGAACAACACCACGAAGTCCCCGACAATCACAATGAGGACAAGTCTGCACAGATGATCACGGTGCCTACTTCTCTAGCTCAAAAAGAGCCTGACATTGACCTGTTCAAAAGAAAACTTCAGCGTGGGTTCCTGGTGGAGAAGGTGCGATCGGGGTCTGCATTTTCGCATTGCTTCCGTCGTAGTCTGACATTGTTTCCTTTGCTCAATTAGCATGGGCGTCTAGGGAAGCCACACGCGAAACTCGTTTTCACAGATGCGCTGTGCTCTCACATTATGTGGACAAAGCCTCCTACAACAGGTGCTGCTGGTCACCTGCAGCTTTCCGACATCGATAATTATCCCCACCACCACCGATCAAGTCTTTTCTCTCACAACAAAAGCATTCCAGTCGACAACATCACCGCGATAGTAACAGGAAAACAGACAACGGTGTTTCGCCGAGCTGCCTCTAACAAGACAAACGACCGGGTATGCTTATCCATCCTCACCCCGACGCGAACGCTCGATATATGTGCCTACTCGCTGCAAGGATTCCAAGAGCTCTACCGCGGATTCTCTTTACTGCTAGAGGAAATCAAACGAACACGTGATGAATTAGACTGATCAATGATGCGTGAACCATTAGCCATCCTGCATAAATGCGGCGAGCTCCTCTCGCATGACCACGATCTTCGCTGACATACGCGGTTCCTCCTCCGCTTCTCGTTTCTTGGGCGCAGTAGCCTTCGAAAACCTTGCAGCTGCGCTAATCATTCGTGCCGCAACAGAGGGGTCAAGATCATGCTTATTATTTCGAGCAGAAGTCTCAAAAAGAAAAGCTTCGAACTGCTCCAGTTCCCCAAACTGCAGCAAACACGATGCCATCTCCGACAACTTGCAGCCATCTTCCACACGATCCTATTAGAGTAGCAATCAGTTAGAGAAGGAAGAACACCGTAATGAAATCAAGGGGATCGGTGACGTACCAAAAGCGATTGAGGATGCAACGCCCCGGAGAATGATCTGTAATAGCTGTTGACTCTGGCGGACATCTTTGTCTTGATATCGTCCAGCGACAATTCAACGTCTGCCTTCACCGCGACAAGATGACTTTCTGTCTCCTTCTTGAGCTCATAAAGTAAATAATAGCTATAGCACCACCATACAGCAAATACCATCAGAATGGACATCAGATGATGTGCTTCCAACGCTGGACGTACCTGAACGGACAAATTGACTCAAAGAAATCATCATATCCTGCCATTTCAAGCCTTTTGAAAGCCAAGACAGCTCCCCGAAGTGCATCAACCACTTGTTGGAAAGCGTCACGCTCCAGCGGCAATATATGGTCTGATACAAAAGTGCATGGCTCCTCGATGTTGATCGGAGCAGAGCACAACTCCGGGAAGTGATCACAAAGAACAACGATCGCCGTCGCTAGATCCATCTGCTCGGTAGCCTTGTCAATCATGTCGGACGAGAGCGGGACCGTAGCTTCTTGCCAGAAATCGGCAAAGCTTCTCCGAACCTGCGCCTCGTGATTAGCGAAGTCTAGGACATGCACACTGGGCTTGTTCTTGTGGCGACGATTGAGACGGCTAAGAAGTTGAACGGTGTGCGCGCTGGAACGCAAGTAGCGATCAACGTACATGCAGGCCAGCAGCGGTTCGTTGTAACCTGTGTCTAGCTTGTCACAGACAATAACGATATCGCTGATGGCGAGTGTGACGCTGCGATTGTTCAGTGTCTGCTCTGTGACGGGCTTTGAGGATCCAGCGTCGCCGTCTAGAGCGACTGTCCCACTGAAAGCAGCATAACAATTCCACCCAAGCTTCCTCTTCGTGACGAACGTGGTGATCAAGTTGAAGTAGCGCACGACGTCCTGTCGACTGCGTACCACGATCATACACTTCACCTTCGAGTGCTCTTGTTTCATACTCTGGAAATCCGTCATCATGATCAGCGCCTTTGCCTTCAGAACGGCGACATCATCACTCGCATGGTCGACGATACGGCGTCGAGCGCCTCGGGCCGTTTGTAACAACTCTTGCACCGGCTTGGGAAACACAGAGGTCTCAATCTCGCAGCGTACACAAGTGTAATCATTAAGAATGTTCATAATGCGGTCGTCAGCGGTGGCTTGGGCGATCGGGTAACAATGGAACGGATGCTGAAACCCATCATCCGCTGGGGAACCAAACAGTTCAAGCGCATCAGTATTCGGCGTTGCCGTAAAACCGATGAACTACATTCATACCAAGCAAATGAGTCGCCAAAATATATATGCAGCAATTCAGCAAACGTACTGTGAGTTGGGCATGGCTGCCTTCTCCTGCCTTCATGACTTTCTCGATGGCGTCACGTGTAGATGACGTGTGTGACCGATGGGCTTCATCCGTGATAATGGCCACGCGCTGGAACGCGTCGTCTTCTTCACCTCCCTCCTCTCCAGCATTCTGCTTGGGATTGGAGCTGCGATGCAGCAACCTCGTGAGCAGCACCTCATCCTTCACCAGCAGTCCCATCTTGTGCGTCGTAGTGATAATCACCCGCTGTGGACTCTGCTGTTCCTTCGCATCCAGCAACTTCGCCAAGTGTTCGATGCTCTCGGCTCGGAAAACTTCGTCCACGCCATTGCGACGCAGGTACCGCTCCACTGCATCCCCGACCTGCTCGTTCAGCTTCACGCGGTCCAGCATGACCACGACCGTGTGGAACTGCAAGGACCGAGCGTCCTTCACGTACAGCAGCTGGTGCGTCAGCGCCGCAATCGTGAGCGTCTTGCCTGCACCTGTACTGTGTTGTAATAAAAATGTCTCTGTCCCGGACACTGTATCGTCCTCGAGTGTCCTCCTCTGAATGGACGTAATAATATGTTCCACTGCTGTCCACTGGTGCGGCCATGGAGTGAACACCACAGCTCGTTTGGTCCCGCGGGTCACGGAGCTGCCACCCGCGCGCATAGAGGCCACCACCAGGGAGTGCAGGACGCCGCCATGTTTGTGCTCTTCAACTGTCAGTTTGAGGCGCTTGGCATCACTCTCTTCAACTGTGGGTTGGTCCTCTCTCGCGGCTGCTTGGGCGTTGGCAGCCGCAACTTCTTCGGGTGTGGGGCGAGACCACTGCGTCTTGTTGGCGCGCGCGTGGTGGTAGTACACTTTGCCCTTGGAGCGGGAGATGCACACCTGCCAGTCCGCAGGCAGCGTCGCCGGCGGCGTCATTTGTCGCGCTCTTCAACTGGAAAATGACAGAAGAAGTTTTGTTTCAAATAATTTGCAACCTGTTCTAACTGTGCTATGTCATATCCGTTAACTTTGTTTGTCACACTTCGTATACTTGGTGTACTTCACACGAGTATTGGCTTCCTCCGTAATCACAAGCAAATTGGACACGTGCCCCCTCACTAACCGCACGATGCAGTTCCGCGGCTTGTTGCTGACGCTCGCGGCCGTGGCACTGGCGGCCCCGCGCGCGCATGCAGCCCCCGTGGCGCTCACCGAGGCCACGTTCGACCATCAGACCAGCAGCGGCGTGTGGTTCATCAAGTTCTACGCGCCCTGGTGCGGCCACTGCAAGAAGCTGGCGCCCACGATCGACGAACTATCGGAGGCCTCGGGCGACGTGCGCGTGGCCAAAGTGGACTGCACCACGGAGCGCAGCGTGTGCGAGCGCTTCAGTGTGGGCTCGTACCCGACGCTGAAGGTGGTGGCGCAGGGTAAGTCATACGACTACAACGGCCGACGCGAAGTGCCCGCCATGGTCGCGTTCGCCACGGATGGCTACAAAAAAGACTTTGGCGAGCGCGTGCTGTCGTACGCCGAGTTCGTGGAGCAGCGCCAGGCCGCGGCCGCCGAGCAGGCCGAGAACGAGCGTCGCAGCGCCGTGGAGCAGCTCACGACGGCCTCGTTCGAGGACCAGGTGCTCAACAGCAAGGACCCGTGGCTCATCAAGTTCTACGCGCCCTGGTGTGGACACTGCAAGCGACTGGTACGGATAATAAAAGGGTTATAAAGATGGGAGGGGAGCACTGATGAGAGGTATTTGGTTTTGCAGGCACCGACGTGGAACAAGCTGAGCCGCACGCTCAAGGAGAACGGCAGTAAGGTGCATGTGGCCAAGGTGGACTGCACGGTGCACCGTCGGGTGTGTTCGCGGTTCGGTGTGAATGGCTACCCGTCGCTGTTCTACGTGAACGACGGCCAGGTGTACCGTTACAAGGGTGGACGCTCGCTCCCTGCGTACGTGTGTTTTATTGTTTGTTGTGTCGGACATTCTTAACAATTGTGGTGTTGGTGACTGCAGGTTCGTTGACTTTGTGGAGAGCGGCTGGAAAACGGCCGAGTCGACCGGACCCATCCCGGAGGAGGGCTTCTTCTCCAAGATCGTGGACATTACCATCGAGTGGGCCACAGAGCACACCGTGCTAGCTGTCCTGGCAGGCATCCTGGTGATCGCCATCGTCGTGGCCATCCTCGTGGCCATGCTGGACTACTGGCTCGGCGCGGATGATGTTGCTCAGTACAAGAAGGCTCTGGACGAGAAGGAGCCCGAGAAGAAAGAAGGCGAGGAGGGCGAGGAGCTTCCGCCTCGTGTGGCTTCCGCTGCCGACGCCAAGAAATCTGGACAGAAGCCCAAGGACGAGTAACTCGGCTCCCTCGCTCGAGTGGTGCCACTTTAGGTCATGCTGCTGCTCTGCGCGCTCGAAACGCGTGAAACGCTGATCGATAGTGAGAAGAAGTAGGAAGCGAGAGAGATGTCACGAGTCGAAACTCGAGACCGACAGACAGGCTAGGCTAGCTTACCGTAGTGTTAGTTCGTTATCACTCCCATCAAGGATCGACAATGAGCATGTAGCGCTGCGAGCTTTGTTTCCCATTTCGTTTAAATACCAGTCTTATGCTGTTGGAGTGGTGACGACCGACGTCCAGTACTCGATCACTTCCAGGAACCACATGGGCTCCCGTTGCAACTTGGCGTCCAATTTCACCACCTGGTGCGCCAACAACGTGCGCACTGCACCAACAGCCTCCTTCCCTTTCTGCATAGGTCCAATAGCCATGATATAGTCACCTGCACACAGTCAATACCAACTTCCACCTTCACACACTCAACATTATTACCCAATTGAGGTCGAGCGTCGACACCCGGAGGTGCATTCTTCAGGAAAACCTTGAGTTCCAGTCGCAAAACTCCAGTGCCGTCGTCAATAGTGCATTGCTTTCCTTCGTCCGAGGTCTCGACCACGACGCCCTGCGTAAAATACAGTCTCAAATGAGCTTTTGCTTGGATCGAGTAAGTAAATTACGAGGGTCTACGGACCTGAACCCAGAGGCGAGAGCAGTCCACCCCATTGATGGTGGGCGTAGAGCGACTGGAAGACTGCAGGGCCGCGTAGATCTGCCCTACGAAGGCCTTGGCCGTGCTGCCGCCGCGTCTTGGTGCCGACATGATGGTGTCGACTCGGCCAATAAAATACGGAAATATAAATGCTACTTTGATCAAGAGAACCAGAGTTGAAGTGGACTGCAGCAGTTGCTTGGATTAACTAGAAAACTATCACGAGGTGCAGCCTGCCCGTCTTAAATGAGCTTTTGCGTGACTGCGGCGCCCTTGAGACCAGCCTGCTCAATCGTCTGCGCCAGATCCGACGACACGGGGCGAGGCGGGAACCCCGCCAGCAGCGTGTACGGCTGTGCGCCCGCGTCATTGCTACCACAACCAAATAAAACCCAGTGAATCCTCTGCACCACATTAAAAACCCTTAATAACAACGTACAGCTGGATAATCGCGTGCAGGTCGCGGATCGTGTGGTCCAAGTTGAGCGTCTCCCGCAGTCTCTGGCCATTGTGTAGACGGATCTGCAGCGTCGTCGTCGGCTTTTTGTCGTCGATCACGGGGCGTTCAGCTGGCACTGCATCTCCCTGAATCACGGCCTCCGCCGCGTACGTGGCGGAGCCCATCGTCTGCCCCTCGCCGCTGAACGCCGTGTACGCGGGCGCCGGCGGGGCCACGTAGTCCTCCTCTCTCTTGTCCACGAGGCTGATCTCAACCGGTTCGTTGCGGTTCTCGCCCTCCAGCTCCTGTGGCACGTGTCTGCAGTGCACAAACATGAGAAAACTCTACCACCAACTCTTGTGTCACAACTTCCTACCCTCGCTCCAGCGCCTCCAGGAACGGTCGATTGGCCACGTCCGAGCGCGCGCGGTACGGCCCGTCGTTCACCGTGAAGCCTTCCCTGTAGAATGTGATGACGTGTCGCGGCTGCGTCGACTCCCCGGCCGCCGCGGCGGTGCGCGCGTCCTGCTGCGCTCGGCCGATGATGTTGGCCACGTGGTCGTCACCACCCCCAGGACCGATAACCGACAGGCCGCTGCCTCCGCCGCGGTCGGTCGCCCCTCCAGCGTAGTACTGGTTGGGCTGGTCGCCGCTCTGGCGCTCGTCGTCGTCGCTGCGGTTGCTGAGACTTGAGAGCCCCACGATATTCACCATGTTGCTATAATTGATAATGCGAGGATTTTCTTAGTTGAAGACGAAGAGTGACTATAGTGAAAATAGCTCATTCGGAAGAGTGACAGGTGTACTGGTTGTGATGACGTACTAGTGACACATGGCTACATGCACTTTGACTACGCTAGTGCGGTGCGCTGGTGCGCGACGTGAGACTTGAGCGAGTCGCTCGTGGCGGAGACGTCGGCTTCAGCGATGGAGAAGTCCGTGTTGCGTGCCTTGGAGAAACCCGCGTACATGCGCTCGAATTGCAGACGAGCAGCATCGGACGTCGACGGCTTGGCGTTCTCGAACGAAGTCTGCACGTGGGCCTTGGAGATCAGGCTGCAACATTCGCAATGAGAAGGAATGAGAGTTAGTCAAGATCATAAGAGAGGATTTGATAGCAGCAGGGGTGGGTACGTACTTGGAGATATCACCGTTCAGTTTTTGGTGCACAAGTTCCAGTTGCGCCGAGTACATGATCTGTTCACCCAAGTCGTCAATATCCCTCCAGAACAGCAGCAAAAACGCAGAGCGTACCGCTTGCAAGTCAGCGCCGGAGAAGTAAATGCTTTTCGGAGCGCTCGCAATCTTAGGTAGGTACTCGAGGGCATCGTCGGAGAGCTCCATGTCTTTGGAGACCGCACGAAGAATGTCCAAGCGCTCTTCCTCGTTCGGAAAGCCTGCAGCGATGCAAAACACAACATTAGTTCGTTCATGTAGCAGAATGAAGTGGTGGCCAGCCCAACGCACCGCAGTAGAGTGACTTGTCCAATCGTCCAGGCCGAAGAAGCGCAGGGTCGATCATATCCGGTCTGCTTGTAGCTGCCAGCACATAGACGCCCTAATGATTGTAGTTGCACAACCAAACAGGATAGGTTAGTATTCACTGCCGCTGCATCCGCGAATTTGAAGCAACTCGCTTACCTTTCGGGCTTCCACTCCGTCCAAGAACGTAAGCAATTGATTCACTAAACGGTCAGTGACACCGGTGTTATCAGCACCGCGACGGGGAGCAATGGAGTCGAACTCGTCCAGGAAGAGCACCGACGGAGCAGCGGAGCCAGCACGTGCAAACAAGTCACGGATGGCTTGCTCACTTGCACCAATGTACTTGTTCAGGACCTCGGGACCCTTGACGCTGATAAAATTCAAGCCGCACTCGTGCGCAACGGCACTGGCCAGCAAAGTCTTGCCGCAACCGGGAGGGCCGTACAGCAGCATTCCCGCCGGAAGTTTGATTGGCGTGTTGTCATACAACTTTGCGTACCGAGTTGGGAGCTCAAGTGTGTCCTTAAGTACTGTTCGCACGTGCTGCAATCCTCCGACGTCACTCCATTTGATGGAGCTCTTGAAAAGATCTACACCGATCAATGCCGTCGGCTGGAAGTCTTCAATGCCCTCCACGAAATCACTTTGCTGCACTTTGAGAGTTATATCTGAGCTCTTGCTTGGTTGGAGTAAGGCTTGGCGCTTGAACATTTGATGCAGCGCACGATCAGTTGCACTTGATAAATCGCGCAGACTGTACCCCTCTGTTAACGATGACAGCAGCCCAAAATCGATGGCAGGGTCGATGATAATTTGCCGTGGCTCCTTCGCTCTCTTACCCGTTGAATTCGCGTTATCAATCTTCATCTGTAGCATCTCATGAATGAGAGTCTCGCGCCGCTCTGCATCTGGTGACGACACTTGTATGGGGCGGTCAAAGAGCCCACAGCCTCGCAATGTCTTGTGGATGCTTGTATCGGACCGAGCAGCAGCGATTACAGCCACGCTCTTGCTCTGCATAGCGTTCCCAATCGTCTCAAGCAGTTTGGACCTTGCAAGTTTCTTTTGTCGGTCAGGAAACTTCACGATAGTTTCGCACTCTCGTTTGAAGGACCCGTTCAATTCGGCAGTTGTCTTCCACATCCGCTGACAGTTCTGATTCATGAGTACAAGGAGCAGTTCCGCAATGCGTCGTGATTGCTCGTTTGCAGCACCTGCAGACTCATCTTCTTCGGGGATTAGTGCATCCAAGTTGTCGAAGGCAATCAGGGCAGGCGCGTGTTTGGCTGCTTCTTCAAACAACTCGTTTAGCCGATTTTTCACTGACTCCATCTTAAGGCCTCGCAAATTCCGGCACTCCACAATTGTTGCAAAAGTTGCAAACTTTGAAGCGGATTGCACGTCGTGTACCAACGCTCGTAGAAGTGTCGATTTACCGCTGCCTCGCTCGCCATGTACCAGAGCACAACCTGGAGGTTTTGCCCCCAGTAGTACTCGCGCAGCTGATGCATCTCGAGACAGGATGGGGCGCACTGCTTTCATCAATCTAGCGTAGATTTTTGCACCACGCGACAGTTGCAGAACCGATAGATTTAACGGGCTGGTTGATGAAGCCTTGGTGCGCGTTTTCATGAGCAATTGCTGTTGGTGACCCACCGCGTTCTGCACCGTTACTTGGCTGAGCGACAAAACGTGGCCACCACTACTCCCACCCAGCACGGTATACTTCTCCAGCGCGCCAGTCGGAACGCCTACGAACACAAACAAGTGTGGCGATCAGAATACACATACGTTCATACAACTTGAGTGCTCAAGTTGCGTGAAATATACGTTACCTTTTAGCTGCTCCGGACTGAAAGTTTCCTCAGCATCGTATTGGACGTCAGCAATTGCTTGAATAATTTCTCTATTGTCCAATGCAATGGACAACACTGAACCAGAACTAACAATGTGACTGCGATCGGTGGAGCTGCTCCAGCGCAAAAATGCCTGCTGAATGCGACCGGCCAAGGTTGAAAAATCTCCGTCGGGGCGGTCAGGATTGATGAACAAAGTCACCGCAGAAGGGGGGAGCTCTGGTAGTTTCAACACTCGCAGGTAAACACATTCACGCACACCGATGCCCAAGGTAGCATTCACACCTTGGTTGAGTATAATGCGGCCCCGGACAGCGTCTTGTGACGCTTTCAATCTTGCAATGCAGCACGTTGGCTGCGGTCTAAGGACACGGTTGTGAATTATATGAGCACGGAGTGTCAGGTCAACCGCAACCGCAATTTCAGACATACCTAGGGATTTCACCTTGCTCGTTCATTTCAACAACTGCACCACTCGCTGATTTCGATTCGAGACTCCAAACAGCCACCACTGGAGCCTCCTGTGCATCCGAGGGTGCGTCTGCAATTACTGCGCCATCAAGCATCGCCAGACTTTCAGGATGGACCCACACTTCGTCAACGGTATCATTTTGAAGTGAGCCTACGTCGTCCTACATTCATGGCAGAATAAATAAGTCAGTGCAATGAGCAATACGTTGTAAGTGGGTCTTGCACTTTCGTACCTGGACGATCAGGAATGGCGATTGTTCATAGTAGAGATCAGGGCTCAAACCGCGTTCTACTGCTTGTGCTTTACGCTCGTTCGGTGCCACAATAATCTCGGAGGCCGGTGTCAAGCGAGCATGCTCCCTAGTAAATATTGAAAACATACATCATCAGTGTGCGAACAAGCAAAATGCAGCAACACAACTACACATACATTCCAACCGGTAGCGATGCCCGAATGCGAATAAGCGTGTTGTGGTTGATCCAGATAGGACTCACTTGCTTGTCATTGACCACACACATCTGACCCCATAGCATTTCAACGTCAGCAATCATCTCCGCACCTCAACAAAACAATCTCACTACCTGTCGTAGCAGCTCCGTCTCAATAGCCCCCGCATGCAGCTGAATCAACTCCCAGTCGTCCGGTGTGCATGGCTCCACATTCATCTGACGTGCAATTGGCAGCGTCTCCACCACATGAACTCCGATAAACGCCTGCGGTGCCTTCTCCAGATGATCTTGCTGCAAAGGCACCAACATTCAGCATCGTTTTCTCCGCTTTTAGGACCAAAAAGTCTACGTACGATCCCCACGCAACGCGCAAACTCCGTCGGTACTTCAATCACGTCACTGCAATGCACAAAATTATCCCAAATTAAGTATCAAAGGTTCGCTGCAACATTCGCAGAGCCTCCAAACCTGCGCAGAGTTCCGTCCTTCACGAGGCCCCCGATCCACCCGACGCACACGCGCTGCACATATCCATCCACCGTCTCCCACGACAGCTCCAGGACCGTAGCGCCAGCCCCCACCTGCATCAAATAATAAAATAGTCAGGAAATATTGCAGATGATGCGGCTAAGAGGACGCGTAGACGCACGAGATCTGGACCCCCCAGGAATGTCTGCACAAAGGCCGGCGGCAGGTGCACGAAGCAGCTGCTCACAGGCACCAGCACCGGCGCCAGGAAAGCTCCGCGCGCCGCCATCTTGGCCTGCAACTTGAGGAATAAAATGCTGCGTCAACGCACTTGAGGCAGCAGGTTTGACAGGGAATTATCGTACTTAAGACTGAAGCTTGAACCTTGTGAAGTTGAAGTGAAATCTGCTTCACGCGTCCGTTTCGCGTTCACACTGAAACGGAGCCAGCGACACAAGTCGCTCTGCTGGGCAGTTCAAGAAATGCACGAGTTCAAAAAGGCGTCATTACGCAGCGAGTGGGCGACGAGAATCTCTACGCGGTGGTGCTCGCAGTGTCTGGAATTCCTGAACAAGGAAGGCAGACTCACACTGCTGCTGGTGGCGCTCGGTGTCTCCGGTACGCAACCAACTATTAACTCGGTTGCTGTTCGCATCGCTTCAACATGACGGGTTTCTCGACTATATGTCGTTCTTGCAGCGTCGCTGGTTGACGACATCATCGATATGGTTGTGCTGGGGTTGAATCGGACTCGCCAGGAAGTTTTGAAAGCCTGCGCATCGGCTGATTCGCCGTACGTTGAACTCACAGCCTGGAGCGCCTTCGCAGTCGTTGTGGCCACTGCAAGCGTCCACTGGACAGCAGCGTTCGACCCGATGGCTGCTGGCTCAGGCATCCCGGAAATGAAAAGCATCATTTCGTACGAGGCTCGCGAGGACGCCAGTCGCTATCTTGGAGCGCGTACGTTGGTCTCGAAGATCGGTGGGCTAGCTCTTGCTCTTGGCAGCGGCGTCTCTCTTGGCAAGGAAGGTCCGTTCGTGCACACTTCGTCAATCATCGCACATCGCCTCATGAAGCACGTAAAATGCTTTCGCAGGGTGTATGATAACGATTTCATGCGCCGGCACGTGTACGACGCTGCCTGCGCCGTAGGCGTGACCTCTACATTTCGAGCACCGATCGGCGGCGCGCTGTTCGCTATCGAGGTTACGAGCACGGCGTTCATGGTGTCGGTAAGAGAACAAACTGAAGGAACTGTCCTTCGCAGGCTCTAACAGATATTCGTGCTGATGAACTGATCGTAGAATTACTGGCGCGCTTTCGTGGCGTCTATTAGCGCCTTGTTGGCGCGGGAGACAGTGTACATGGTGCATCAGGACTGGGTTGCCGCATATCACCCGATGTTCCCGACGAATTTCGGCGCCAAGTCTTTCGCTTTCGCCGAGATCATCGCTTTCGCCGTGCTTGCTGTCATAACTGGGCTTCTTGGCGCGCTATACGCTTCCATTGCGACAGCATTCAGGCTGCGTTGGAGAGCCTGGGCGGCTAACAAACCCCCGGTGTTGGCGTCATGGTCGATACTATTCCCGCTAGCACCGATCCTCTGCTTGCCTGTAAGCATGACTCGCTTGTCGTTTGCAGATATCTTGGGTGACCTCACTAGTACAGATGCCAAGCTCCCCGATCGATGGCACGCCGACCTTTCCTGGTCGGTCTTTGTGGTGCTCCCTCTCGCAGGACTCATTCGCCTCGTCGTGACAGCAATGTCCTTCTCGCTGCCGATTCCAACGGGCGACTTCCTCCCGACGTTCATTGCAGGCGCCACGTTCGGCCGATTTTTTGGCGAGCTCCTGCACCTTGCTTTCCCCTCAGCTGGGATTGTGGCCGGGGGATACGCGCTAGCAGGCGGTGCAGGCTTCGTTGCCTCCACAACAAACACCACATCCGTCGCAGGTACGGCATAGCATTTTATATGTGTTGCGTACCTCGTCTACTGCGTCGAACTGAAATGCCCTCGTCTGGATTGCTCAGTGATCGCGCTCGAATTCACCGGACAGTTCGTCTACACGATCCCGCTCATCCTATCGACGCTGATTGCATCGAGTGTTGGCTGCGCGCTTCGAGTGTCCGTTTACGACAGTGTTATAGCGAAGAAGGGGTTCAGCCACTTACGCACCTTGGATCTGGCCGACCTGAAGGCCCGCGACGTCATGCTGCGGCAGTTCCCAATGCTATCGATGAACATGACCCGAGCGGAACTGGGCTGTGCGCTCAGGATAGCGCTTTCTCCAACGTTACCGCTGGTCGAGAGTTTGAGCAGCATGATTTTCGTTGGGTGCGTATCCCAGTGTGCCATAGAGAAAATCATCAGCTCCGTGCCGGATGACGAGAGCAGAGAGAACTTTCAGCTTCGTTCAGCGGTGCTAATGCCGCAGTCAGTGAAGAACGTGACCCCCATAACTGCAGAGGATACGTTGAACGACTCGGAACCGCACACATTCGTCCGCGCCAATGAGACCAGACATCCTGAAAATACGTCAGCTGAACTTGAAACCACTGCAGAACTTCTCATGCCAGTGCTGTTGACAGATCGCCAGAAAACATCAGAGACGTTAAAACCTCTTCATGAAACCCCCATCGTACCAAGTGACCCAGTCCAGCAGAGCCTGCTCATCGACTCAACTGCGCTTCAAGTTGACCCAGACACTTCCTTACAAAAAGTCCACCTGCTGTTCGAGATGATCAAATGCTCGAGCATATGGGTCACGCGACGAGGCCGGCTCGTGGGGGTTCTTCATTGGCAGCATCTGCATGGCCGCATTGCTGAACTGAAGCGTAAGGACTTGGTATGCCCGTCTTCACCGGCTCGCTCCGGACGTTGACTGGTAAACAACACATGCACAAACAACCCCCACACACAGCCCACGTAAAGTTGGAAAAACAGGAAAACCTACGCACCAAGTCGCAAGGCGTTACCGCAACGCTCGCGACTGGCCGAACAGTTTCTTGATATTTTGGTTGATTTGAGCTTATGCTGCTGGACATCTTGCTTCACTTGACTTGACTTCCTCTCGCTTGCTCGTTAACCAAAATCGATAATGTAACACTTTCAATGGATCCCCTAGAATTGCATCTCTGTGAAGAGCGCGCAGGAAACAATCACACAAATGGCACAAGAGAGCAGAATGGTTTAGATATGTACTCTGCGTCAGCATGAGTATAGTACAAATACAATGGCCACGTAGGCGAGCAGCTCCCTGCTTAATAAGCTAGCTGCCGCTTCAATCGAGAACGAGCTGCCTAGCCAGGAAGCTGCCACCCAGTCGAGCCATGGCCCGTAGCATCAAAATGGCGTGTCAAAGCATGAGCTAACCTGTAGTGTTGTGGTGCCGTCCGCTTTTCTTGGAGTAGGGGTAGCCCAGAATGTTCAGGGACTCGCGACTGTAGCCGCCGCTCTCGCGCAATGAGCCGATGCTGACCTGCGATGACGACAAATCATTGTTCTGCGACGTGGGAGCAGCCGCGTAGCTGTCCTGCATCGACGAGTTGACCGTGTCAGTCTCAGTCGATCCACTTGGCCGAGCACTGTACGAATAGTTATCCGGGGCCGGCGCGTTCGACCTGCCGGATTGCAAGCCAGTGCTGTTCGAAAGCATGGACTCGTTCGTCTGGCGTGGAGCCGTTGACGCGTAGCTGTCCGCGTGGGATAGAACCGACGCGTTGTTGAAGCGACCGGATTCGCGGCCCGACATCCTCATCGAGTTCTGCTTGGCGCTCGGTCGACGCAGGCTCGTACCACGGACGTTGCTCTGGGGAGACGTTACCGTGATGGCGTACGGGTCCGCGGCACTGTACGGTGTGTAAGCCTGCGAATCATTGCGGCGCGAGCTGTTGCCCGTCGAAGTGGCACGAGCCTCCGACTCGCGCATGTCATCGATGTCAAAGCTCGAACGCTCATCGTCATTGTCTTCGAACTGCTGGAAACCGGTGCCCGACGCCTGGCGAGGCACAACCGGAGCAGACAGCATGGGGGCAGCCTTCATGTTTGCCGCAGTAGAACGACGAGGACTTGTGGCCATACTGCTGCTATACGCATAAGTCGGGGGAACGTAGACAGGTTCTGGCGACGGAGTGCGCTGAGCTGATGAACCAGTCGAGTATGGAGCGGACGCGACTGACGAGTGGTCAGACGATACCGGCGAGTCCACAGCCATTGAAGCGGCCACGACTACAGCGGGGACAGCAGCCGCAGCAACAGCGGGAGACTCAACGTCCAAGTCGCTCAAGTGCGAGCTGGGAGCCTTGGAGCTGGCGGCGGGGGAGAACGATTCGGCGTAGTCGACTGTAGGCGAAGCAGGCGGCTGGTGGCCATCGTGGTCATCGTGGTCCGAGTGGAAAGTCGACGCACCCGCCACAGCAGGCACAGCCTTCGACTTGGCTGTAGGCGACAGGTACTGGTTCTCCACATCATTATCTGGGCCCCCCACGCCCTTGGACGCATGGCGGCGACGACGTACAAAGATGACCGAGCCCACAATAATCAGCAACGCACCTACGCCGCCGACCGCTCCACCAATGACTCCCGCGTTCGACGAGCTCGACGTCGAACTGGTGCTTCCGTCGACACCGTCCGCCGTCGACGCCGAGTTGAATTGCACCTCGGACGTTGCACATCCCGAGGTGCTGCTGAAAGCAAACGTGCTGTTCAGAGTCTCGCCGTCGTCCGACGTGACCGAGAACTCGACGCTCTTGTACCACGTGCTAGACGACGAGCCCGAGTTGGCCGAGTACAGGAAGCTCGACGACGTGCTCGTGGCCGTGACACCGTCAATCGTGGCGCCCGTGATCACCTTCTGCGAGTTATACAGCTGCAGTGGCACGTACGTGGCTGACGCGCCCTCCATCAGACAGGCTTTGATGTCGCCGGACATGAGCGACGTGGGGCACGTGTCTAACGAGTACGAAACCTTGGTGGTCGTGTCTGTGGTGTCGATACCCAGCGCCGCCATTGAGTCGGCCGACAGCTCCAGCGAGCCAGACGCGCAGCCGTCGCACACGTCCAGTACGTAGGCCGTCGTGGTCTTGGAGGCGTCGTCGTCGCGCGTGACGGTGATGCAGCGCGCGCAAGCCTCGTTGAGCGTGTAGTCCTTGAGCGGCACGGACGCGTAGAACTTGAAATTGTCGCTCGAGTCCGAGATGCCCTTGAGGCGGCAGGTGCCGTACGTCGGGTCGCTGACGTTGTAGACGGACACAGCGCCGGAGGCCTGCGTCACGGCGGCGAGCTGCGCGGCGGCCGCAAGCGCCAACCAACTCCTCATGCTGCTGTCTGCGCGGTGGGTTCTGTTGTGTGGGGCGAGGGTATACCGCGGTGAGGCAGGTGGCGAACGATGGGAAGGAATACGCCAAACCACTTCTGGAGCTCCTTCGCCTATCTCGAGCTTTCGGTTGTGAATCGAACCTCGAGTCTGAGCTGGCTCGCTATGAGGGATGGGGCTCGAAATTATCAAGGCGACTACCGTGCAGCGGAATTAGTGTGTAAGTTAAAACATATAAATTCTAGTATCGTATGCTGATGATCTCGTATATCAAGATTGAAAGAACTTCAATATTTTATTATTTCCAGAGTTCGATAACGAATGGGGTAGTGAATACTGGGAGAATGACGCATACTGAAGCTCATAGTAATCTGAAAAATGTGGTCTCAGCTGCGCAACGGCTGACGAGATCGCGCCGTTGAAACCAGCTAGCTGTTGATAAGACCGATCGGCGCGGTGATGGCTCGCATGACTGGGATGGATATGGCGCGGCAGGCCGTCTCCATGGCAGCAGCTACATGTAGCACTGCAGGACTGAGATCCGATCGAGGCTTTTGAAGCCGCGGGGCTCAGCTGGCAACTCTGACATATCAACTGTGTTGGACATCCATTGCTGCTATTATGGGTCCCGATAGCACGAATCATGGCCAAATTTTGTTCGGGTGTGCGCCCTCCATCAGCATTTGCAATGGAGAGGACTGATTAGTGTCGATGGAGAGGACGACAGGTCTTGTCCGCTTGGGGCCCCAAGTTGGGGAGCACAGACTTGCCCTTTTCTGTCGTCTTTCCGCCCTGACTGGGCGGCTTGCTTGCTTTGTATCGGAGACGAAGTAGCGGTTGTAGACACACCCGATCCGTTGACGGGCGACGTTCGTGTCTTCGCCGTGCCGCACATTGTTTTCCAGCCTGACAAGGAGCGCGACCAGATGCCGTTAGCGACGGCGGCAGAGGAAACCTCGTCACGTGTGAGCGTTTCAAACTGCAGTCGAGAACTGAAGCAACAACGGACGCGAGAACTCGCTCGGGGAAATTGCGTGCGGTCCGTCCGTCCGTCTCGAGGGCGATCAGCTCCCGGACGAGCGGCTTCGTATCGCCGCTACCATTTCCAAACGTCCAGCATTAATCGACATGAGCGCTGATCATGACGAGCACGAGTTGACGCATGTCCTGCCTATGCAACATGATGTAATGCTCGTGTGGCATGGATCGAATTGATAGCGGCAGATCCCCTCAAGTATGACGACCCGCGTACTGCTGCTGCTGCTGGGGCTGCTCGTCGTCCTCGCCGACCCCCGACGCGTCGTCGCAGCCACCCGCCGAGCCTCCGACGACGACTTGCCGCAGTGGGATTTCTGGCCGCCGCTCATCGGGGGTGCGCGCTTCACGGGCAAGTTCCTGTCCTCGGCGCCCGGCGGCATTCACCTGCGCCGCCAAAGCTTCGAGTCCATCGACCTCTTCGAGCTGCAGGAAGACGCGCCCAGCACCAACGCGCTGCTGTATGGCAGTGTGCTGCTCCAACCGATCTTCCCGTCGGATCTGGGCGCAGACTCCGCCGTCCAAGCGGCGTTCCAGACCGCCGTGAAGACCATCAAGACGCAGGCCAGCGTCCACGTGTCGCCGGAGATTCAATTGGTGCAGGGGACCGTGTTCCCGCTCAAGGTGACGGGGGACAACGGCGAGTCGGAGATGTCCATCCTGCAGGACAATGCAGGTGTCAATAACCAGATGTACCGCTTCACGAGCCAGGTGACGTTCGGATTCAACTTCTACCTGACGCTCGAAGACGCCAAGTTCAATTTGAGGCACCGTGTGGTGGTGGCGTTAGATCGAGAGGCGGAGCACAATCTATTGCAGCACACGTTTGCGCCGCTGGATCCTTTGCCTGAAGCAGACGTAGATGAAGCTGAGTGCGGCCTTGGTAGTGAAGACGAGTGCGTCGCGCCTCCTGCTGGCCCGCGCATTTTGTCGTACAACGTCTGGAACACCAACCCGTCTTCGGACGTGTATGGTGCTGGTCGTCGATGGGATCAATACACCAAACGGCTGGACCACCTCGTCAAATTCGTGAAAGAAGCGCGGGCCGGTATCGTCGGCTTCCAAGAGGTGCGATTCGACGGCGTCTTTGGAGAGCCCGGCAACCACGCGCAGGTCAAACATCTCGCTGATCGCCTACCAGGGTATCAGTACGTGTACCAAGCGGCCATGAGCTACTTGAACTCGAGAACGCCCTACGAGCGCATCGAAGAGGGTCCCGCTGTTTTCTCGAAGTATCCGATTGTTTCGACCGACTATTTGCTGCTGAGCCGCGACCCAAACGACCCGAATGATTCCCACCAGCGACTGTGTCTCCATGCGGTGATTGATTATCCGCAGTGGGGAGAAATTGATGTGTATGTGACTCACTTGTCGCTGAGTGAGCGATCTAGAGAACAGACGAAGGTCGAAATCTGGGAGTATGTGCGCCAAGGCAAGGGCAAAACGCAGGTGTTGCTCGGGGATCTGAATTCGGAGCCGCAGTCTCTCGGTATTCGCTTCCTCAGTGGCGAAGCCGAGCTGCTTGGTCAGACCACGGACATGAAGGACGCGTGGTTGGATGTGCATGAGGAAGCTGAGCCTCGGTCCAACGACCTGGATGACCGTCAACATAAGTTTACGTTTCCCAGCGACAACCCGTCAAAGCGGATCGACTTCGTGCTGTACCGTGGCGAAGGCCAAGTCAAAGAGTGCGAGATCATCGGCCAGGATCCCACGGACGACACCCAAGACTTCCCGGGTGATGTCGGAATGCTCCATCCCTCTAGCCCAGTGTATGCGTCTGATCACCGTGGTGTTGTCGTCGAGCTTGAGTGATCGCAGTTGCATCGTTTGTTGAACTTGCCTGCAACGATAACAATCGCTCTTAGGTCTTGCAGAGCTGCAAGCTACGACACTTAAATACCGTGGATGGTGTAGCGTGCTGCACCACCGTGGTTTTCAACGTTAGCTTGTATAGATAAAAGGTTCGTGACTATAAAATGCTTAGCAAGAATGCTTACCGGTCATACATCAGTTAAGCTTCGTGCTGTTACCTTACCACCCTTCTCGGGTCGCCTTCAATGAAGCCTGCTTAAACAGCGCGTTTTGCTCAGCTAGCAACTCGTCCCGCGAGGAACTTTTTGCAGCTGCCTTACGCGACGCTATCCGTTGCTTCTTCTTCTGCAACGATAACATCGACATCCAAAAATCTTACGTCAACAACTAACCAGCATCTTAGATCAATGGAAAATCAGCACACCTGCGTCTCAAGCTCCAGCGATCCCTGAACCTCCTTCATTTCTGCTGCGTAGCGTTCCATCCCGAGATTCTGTCATCCACACAGCAACATTAGTAAACACGTCCCAACACGACACAAACTCTGTCACAATCACCTCTAGCGCTGCTACCACGTGCTCCTGCGAGATGCGGTAGTTTTCCTTCTTCGCCGCGTTCTCGGCCACTGCATTCGCCTCTTGTCCAACCAGCTGCAGGAACTCTGCAAACCGATCCAATGTTCTCAGTAAAGAGCTCAACTCCTGCAACATTCAGGCGCTCTACCTCCTGCACACTCGTTGACCCAGTCCGCCGCCTCCTTGGAGATGGGCACGTCGTCGCCCACCACCTCGCGCAGCAGCTTCTCGATCGCTCCTTTCGGCAGCGCCATACTTCTTGTGGAATGGTATCCAGTTAATTCCGATCAGGAGTGATGGTCCTAAAGTTTCCATTGAAGTTCCCACTTCAACAATGGGGCGGCAGGCGGTGATTCCGCATCGTGCAGAGGGCGAAGATTGTGCGGACAGCGAGAAGGTCGGCGCGTACTGGAGTCGCGCACTCGTGGTCCCGTCGCGATGCCACCAGGTGAGTCGCCTCTGGCTGGAGAAGGCGCTCGTGCTCACCGACGGCGTGCAGCTCTTCGCGCTCATGTGGCAGTTGTCGCAGCCGTGGCCGTGGCCTGCGCGCTGGCTGAGAGCCACTCGCTGGACCAACGCATCCACTCTCGACTTGTTCAGTTTCCGAGTCACGGGCGCCGCCATGGGGTCCACGGCGCAGTCCTTCTCTCTCTGGGGGGAGATGCCCCACTATTGGCTCTACGCCTTACTGTGGGCGCTGGTGCCGTGGAGTGCCATGTTGGCGCTACAAGTAGCTAAAATGCTGTGGACCAGACAGGGAAGAAGCGACTTTCTGCTACTTAGTGTCGAGTGGGAGAACGTGCTGCTGCAGATGTTGCAGTTCTTGTATGTGCCGGTGGGGCTGGCAGTGCTACGACTGGTGAACTGTGACGCCGATGGACAGGTGTCCGTGGACCCGACAGGGATGCAGTGCGGGGGTCCAGGACATGTAGTTGCAGTGATTGTAGTAACGTGCGGCTTGGGCGGCAGCTTTCTCATTGGTTTGCCGTGGATGTTACGGCGCTGCATTCATGAATCCATAGTGCACTCGAGTGTTGAGAAACACGAGCGGTTCGTGCAAGGGAAGGAGTTGGAATTTTTACTTGGTACATCGGACACATATCTCGAGCTGTACATGCCGCAGTATGCGTCTTATCGTAGACACTCGGTGGGGATGCCCATGCAAATGTGCGTGCTGAAGCTGGCATTGATGTTTGTATTCTCGATTCTGCGGTCGCCACCACCTTCAATGGCAAACCAGGGGGTACAGGGGTCTCTCTTCTTTTTTGCAGTGGTGAGTATGGCGGTGTACAGGACGTGGAAATACCCGTATCGTTGTATTTCTACGTCTTACCTGGCGATTCTAGTCGACTGGATGCTCGTCGCTAACGGCGTATTTGGTAAGAGCGTGTTCTACTTCGCACGGGTTATGGAATACTGACTCTAGCTTGCACTTGGTTGTTAGTGTTGC
Source organism: Phytophthora lateralis (assembly GCA_000500205.2). NCBI lineage: Eukaryota > Oomycota > Peronosporomycetes > Peronosporales > Peronosporaceae > Phytophthora > Phytophthora lateralis. The sequence goes on along the minus strand of AWVV02001324.1, from coordinate 7,916 downwards.
TGTGTGCAAATGGTGTCCGCAGTGCGCTCACAGTCTCAACATCCGTGACCGCATCTTTGACTTTCTTGAATTCATGCTTTGTTGCTGTGATTGGTTTGATGGGATTTCGCGATGTGGTACTATTGAATTTCTACCCTCAAGTAGCAAAAACCAAAGGATTGTGCTGGCCAACAAATGAGCACGTGAAAGAAATTGAGGACTACGGGCCGAAAGTGGCGTTTTGGGTGAAAGCGATCCAAGATGCTCAAAGTATTATTCTTGAGTCTCTCCTCATTATACCATCCTTGCGGTCCTGTGAAAGCTTGAAAACTGTATTGGACCAAGTTGAGCACTGCCACGAAGAAGCCGCTAGCTCTGATCATCCACTAATGGTATGGTACAATGTATGGGTTCGCCATTATTTTCATTTGCCGGGACTAATAATCTTGAATTTGCAGAGTCAGCTCTACGATCTCTCGTTATACGTCAACGAACTCTATGTGGAGGCGGTAGCATCCAATCCTTTTCACCGGAGCGGCTTTCCAGCGAAAGAGCTTGTTAATCTCAGTGGTGTGCTTCAGCGACGAAAAGATCGTCAGCTACTTCTATCAACTCGAAGCCAACGGGTGTTGAAAAAGCTGCATATAGCTCGGAGCTGGCCACGACGAGCGCAACCGTATGCCTCTGCAAACGTTGGGTGGAGCCGAAAGCGTAGTGCGATTGGCATTCAGAAATTTTTGGACGCAGAATCGGATTTGCATCAGGCTATTGAAGTTACTGAGCCAACGGACTGGAAAGCGGTGAATTCTGTCTTTTGTTTGAAATACCAAGACGGTGAGAGCAGACCCTCTGAATTGCTTATCTCAGTTGTAGCGTGGAGCGAGACGCTCGGGCTGATAAGGTGGAGCACAATGCAAACTCCCCCTCCTCGTGGGAAGACTGAAGATCGATATTTCTCGCTGGCAAAAGCCAAGCAACACCGTATCCAAGGAGAAGTAGTATCATGTGGAGATGCATCCATTAGCATGACAATAGTACAAGCGCTAGCAGTATCTGGCACAGCTTCAGAACCTCGGACAACAACTAACGGCAGTACGTGCCCTAGCGTTTGATACATCTACTGGTTTGCTTTCTGATCTGATGTTATTGCAATGGGGTCATCAAGTGTTTCAAGCTCAACTGTATTAGTCGCTAAGAGCAGTCCCATCGGCAGTCAAACAATGGTTTAAAAGCTTACGTTGTTGCGTTTGCAAAGAGAAAAAAAAATGTCATCTTTTATAACAAGAACTATTATACATGTACAGGAAGTATTCAAATTTGGTTCGAAACCCTATCCAACAAACACGGCATTTTGCATAGTTGAATACGGAGAAGTTGCAGGCAGCAACAGCGAATCCTTGCTGCACCATCTCAAGAGGTGTATGAATCGCAAGATCTTCATCGGCCTCAGTGCTGCTCCCATACCTTTGGCAAGAGGACGCCAGCATTAACCATAGATGCATCGTGTGAGAAACTAAAGAGTATTCATTTCCGACTAGGCAGCAACACGAAGCGAGTGACCGCGGAGTACAAACTGTGGAGTCTGAGAGATCTCTCAATGTGTGACGCCACCAAAGGGCAACCGTATTTTATAGTCTTGTCCATGTATGTAATCTATCCTCCGTAACATACCATACCACTTTTCAGCCAATCACGACGTGCGCCGTTCATTATCGCCGCAGCCAACCAACTTCAGCGGCTCCATTAGCGAGTGTGTCATTCGTCCGTCTCCTCCTCGCCATGACGACGCCCAAGACCTCCGCGACCAAGAAGCGCAAGGCCATCGAGGCCCAATCAGATGCAGTCGTCGAGCTCAACACGACGCTGCAGGTGCATCGCTGCCGCTTCGTGGACTGGATGCCGGCCGCCATTCACGCGCTGAGCTTCAACGCGACAGGCGACTGCTTGGCCGTGGCGCGCGCCAACGGAGATGTGGAGCTCTGGCAGGTGGACACTAAGTGGCACCTCAAGTTCGTCATCTCCGGCTCGAGCAAGAGCACAGTGTCGGCCTTGTGCTGGGCGAGCGAAAGCGACCGCCTCTTTGCAGCTTCGCTGGACGGCACTCTCTGGGAGGTGGACCTGCAGCGGCTGTGCAAGAAGAACGTCACGGACTCGAATGGAGGACCCATCTGGAGCATGGTCCTGGACCCGCAGAGCCAGCAGCTCGCCGTGGGCTGCGAGGACGGCCGCATCCGCCTCTTCAGCTTCGAGGACAAGCAGCTCTTCTTCCGCAAGGCCTTCCTTACCATCGGCGGGCGGGTGGTGTCGCTGGCCTGGCACGCCAAGGCGCAGAAGATTTTCTCTGGCAGTGAGGCCGGCGTCATCCACTGCTGGAGCGCCGTCTCTGGGCGCAACGAGTCGAGGATCACGCTCGAGAGTCTGGCCAAGCAGAAGGCCGTGGTCTGGTCGCTGACCGTGCTGGACGACCTGACGCTGGTGAGCGGAGACTCGCAGGGAAACTTGAGCTTCTGGAACGCGCCCACCGGCACGCTGCTGCAGAAATTCACGCACTTGACGGCGGACATCCTGACCATCTGCGTCAGCCAGGACAACAACACGCTGTTCGCTTCCGGCGTGGATAACCAGGTGGCCGAGTACCGCCGCAGGGTTGCCGAGAGTGGCAACAGCACCTGGACGTACTCGTACAGCCACCGCGGCCACACCCACGATGTGCGCGCGCTGGCGCTGTCGTCAAAGGCCAAGTCAACCCTCGTTTCAGGCGGCATTGACACCCAGCTCGTGACCTACCATGGATCTAGCTTCAGCTCGTGCCGTCCGTTTAAGCATGCGTCCATGCCGTACCCGCAGACTATCGCACTGGCGAACGAGAAGCGTGTGGTGTTGGTGCAGAAGCCGACGTCGCTGGATCTGTGGCGCCTGGCCACAAAGTCGGCTGCTACCGGTGCAATCACCCAGAAGCACAAGTTGCTGCTGGAACTGCACGTGGGTGACGCCCTGAACCTTTCTTGCTCAGCCTTGGCCCCTAGCGCCAAGTTCGTGGCGTGCTCAAACTCCAAGGAGCTCAAGCTTTTCGAATTGGATGTTGAACAGGATTTCCAGCCGAAGAAGATCACTAGCTTGCCCCGTAGTGTAACGGGTCCGGCGCGCGTGTTGGCCTTCTCACCTGACTCAACTCGTCTGGTGATCGCGTCCTCATCGCATCAGATTCGTGTGCTTGACGTGACCAAGATGGAGGTTCTGAAAACGTTCCAGGTGGCTTTACCGACCCAGACCGAACAGGACAGCGCGAGTGTGCAGTCTCCACTTGTGTCGTTGACTATTTCCTCGGATGGACAATGGCTCGCTACAGGCGATGCGTCGAACAACATTGCCATCTACAACCTGGACTCGATGCAGTTCTACTGCCACCTGCCGCGTCCCAGCGAGATGCACACCAATATGGGCTTCAACCCGTCTGGCAAGACGCTGGTGGTGACGCTCGTCTCGAACAGCTTCGTGTGCTACGACGTGGAGACCAAGGGGCTCTCGGACTGGTACCGCAATAACCACGAGCAGTTCCCCAAGGAGCTCGTTGATGGCCGTCCTGTCAAGGGCATGACGTTCGACCCGGCCAACCCGGATTACCTGTACCTCTACTCCCAGACGAGCCTGTACCAGATCAACATGGACAAGCAGCTGGACGTACCTGCTAAGAACCCGCCCAAGAAGGCCCGCCGTCGTGCGATGAGCGTTGGCACCGAGTCTGATGGCAAGAACGATGCTGCCGAGGGTGAACTGGTGGAGCTGGAGGACGGCTTCTGCCGCGTGGTGAACCGCTACCGCCCCATTTCGTTCGTGAACTTTGTCGAGGAGAACGAGATGATCATCGTAGAGACTCCGTGGCTGAAGGTGCTGAGCCGCTTACCGGGTGCTCTCCACCGTCATAAGTATGGCAAGTAAATAGATCCCTTCCGTATGATTATGCTCAAGACTCGTGCTGTACGTGCTGCTTTCATTCTGCAGGTACGTTGGTCTTGTGGTCTAGCGTATTCTCTAGCTCGAATCGTCTGACCTCCCGATAACTTTTACCTTGTGACCCGATAGATCCTGCCACTGCTTGTCTCCGCAGTCATACTGACAGCAGTGCATCCGCCGCTTACGATCGAAGCCCACGATGGTGCAGGTGTACCAGCAATCGTATCTGCGCAAACAACTCGGAAGATCAGAAAGCGATACCAACCGAACACGGCCACCACCCAAACGTACCGGAATTTGTACACGCTCAACTCCAGGCCGATGTCGCGCACCGAATTCACAATGGCGTTCAATGGACGATTGTCTTCTCCACTACTTGCATCTGCCGTCGATGAGGACTCCTGCTTGAGTTTTGGGGATGCTTCTCGCTTCTCCTTACGGGGCACAGCATTGTTGTATGGAGATGCCGCGCGGAATTTCTTCAATGCCTTCAAGTCCTTGTGTCCTTGGCGTAGAATGGGGACTGCCACCTGCGGTGGTGTTGAAGACGAGTAGGTGTCTACTTGATTGTTGGCATCGGTGCAAGAGTCTTGATGTCCATTATTGCTGGAGGAGAATGCTTCTTTCGGTCGACCCTCGCGCGCAGCGTTAGCTCTGCCTTCCCCAATACTCGGTTTGCCAGTTATCCTCAACTGTGGGGGAGTCGAGGGCTTTTGAGCAGCTTTTGTGAGGAATGGACTTGCCTTTCCGTGTGCTGAGGTTGAGACTCGACGAAGTCTTGGATCCGACGCAGCAGAGCGAGAAGTGGCCCTGGTGTGAGACCCACTCGCTTGGATATTTTCACTCTGAGTGTTTGGACGCTGTTGTACAACCTTATTCTGCGGTAAACCCTTATCAGACGGCATCTGCTTCACCATATTCATTTCAAGCTCGATGCAACGATCCAACTCGACGTCACTGTGCTCATCGATATCATTCCCGCAGATTGGGCAGGGGTCTGCTTCGCTTCTAGTTTGCCTGCCATTCTTTTCGTCTCTTAAGTCCCGATCTTGGCTATCACTAGCAGCAGAAAGAAGTCCCAGTTGCCGCTCCAGCTCCCGCCTTTCGGTTTGGATTTCTTGCAAAATCAGCTCTTGCGCTTTAGACGCTCGTTCAAACCGCTGGTCTTCAGCGCTGCCATCAGTAAAAGCGGTGGATACCTCGGGCTTCGACTCTGGTCTCAAAGGCTTCAAATCAAGGCGCAGTTGGTTCAATTGCAGCGACGTTGAAGTCACATGAGCTGGATCATCAATTTCCCGGCCTTTGTTTTGTCGAGCTGGTGGACTTGAATGTGGCAACTGAACTTCGATAGCATTTTGTACCGGGCCATGGGCCGTTGCCTTTTCCTCAGCTGCAGTGACCATCCCCGAGGAAGCTTTGCGGAGACTCGCGACGGAATGACGGAGTTTCTGGTTTTCAGTGACAAGAGCTGCCTTCTCTTTGGTTAGTCGCGCCACTTGCTCTTCAAGCGTGGATACTTGTTGGTGAGAGCCGCTTTGCTTCAGCAGCAACTTGAGTCGCGAGATTTCGCGTTGCGCCTGTGCCAGCAAAATGGCATCGTCCACTAATTCGTTCACTTTCACGCGAACTGTCACGCACTTGGCACGATCCGCAAATTGAAGAGTGGAGATCGTCTCGTCGACTGCAGACTCGGATGGAGAGATTGTTGCAATCACGACAGTGCGGGTGTTACCTCCCAGGCTATCCTGAAGCAAACGGGTCAATTTGGAATCACGGTAGGGAACATGAGTCCGCCTAGGATTGACGAGTGCGGAGATGACATTGCCGAGAGCCGAGAGACTCTGGTTGATACTCGTCAACTCTTTGCTGCGATCGGTCCCCATGACAACGTCGGTATCCCATTTTTCCGACCCAGCCAGATCAACGAGGTTAAGCTTTGCGCGGCGAATGATTGTAGTTGCGCTCTCCAATCCTCGAGACTCGACTTCAATCGAAAACTGCAAAAGTGCGTGACTGCGACTGCTTTTCTCGTTGTACGCAGTTGCACGGATCGTACGATTTCGGGTGCCAGTTTTCAGCAGCTGCAGCGTTTCCTGGAGACTCGTGACTCGGAACTCGGACAACCCACTCACGTAAATCTGCTTCCCATTCCCCTTGATCATCTCCCGCACCGCAAGAGGGTCTTTCATTCGCTGTTTGTTATCTTGTAGTAAATCGTAGACATCGTTGTTGTAGATCTGCATGTAGGAGCAGTGGACGACACCAGCTGAACCGTGGCGACTAATTGATTGAAGCTCTTCGAACAAGCTCTCAATTGCGCGAGGAATCACTCCCCAGTGTGGAGAACATTCAGGAGCCTCAGGAGATAAGGCCGTCGTCTCGAGATGGCGCTCTAAATCGTGCCCCCTGCATACCAAAAGCGAGCGAGGTCAGACCAAAACTACAGGGCAAAGGGATTGCAGTACTCACAGCATCGTATGCGTTTTTCCTGTCCCTGTTTGACCGTAGGCAAATATTGTGCAGTTGAATCCTTGGGCCACTTGTTGAACTCCGTCGCGCAAATAGTTGAAAACGTCGGCTTGGTCGGCTTTCTCGCCGAACACCCGGTCGTACGCGTACCGCAGCTCGCGATCGACTTCATGGTCCGATTTCTTTTTGCACACAAAAACTTGGCCACCTTCATCATCGACAGTTAAGGTCTGGCAACAAGCACAGACAACCAAAGCAGCGCGATTGCGTCAGTTGGTCCACGATATCGCACAAAGCAGCCCAGTTTAATCAGTACATGGTGGACTGAAGTTTGCTGGCGTTCGCGGTCATTCGGAGGCCGAACTCGCACCAAGACTCGGACACGTTCTGCAGCTTCGATCGATTCGGCCATTGCGGCTTAGACGATTTGCTCACTTTTCACTTGAGGTAGCGATGGCATTCCTGAAAATACTCATCAGCGGTGCAGGTTTAACTATCTATAGGGAGCATGTCCGCCAAAGTGAGCATTATTGGAAACAGGGTTGAACAGTGCAGCAATTTCTACATGTACTGCGTCAGTGAACTCAAGACGAGCTGGAAGCGCTGACCGGAAAGTTACTCGGCATTGTTGTACGAGATGACAATTTGCTGGGATGAGGAGACGAACGATGTCACGCTGGCCAAGATGTGGCATCGCGACGCGTCTGCTTTCCCAACTCTCGACTTGGACCGCTTCAGCTGCTCACACGATTCTAGCAGGCCAGGAGTTCTCTCCGATGCCGTCGTCCACGATGTGATGTTCTTATTGTGGAATCCAGAGTCGTCGGTGACCTGTGGCAAACAATGTTCGGCAATCGTGGAGTCAAGTCTTTGTTGTAAGTGATCAGGACTGGAAGGTGTTGCCGTTTCTGCGATGCTAATGTGCAAATTTGGAGCCGGCACACTTTACGAGAGTGCATTCAGCCGTTGTATTCCACGCAACATCTACGCAACGACATACAATTTCATGAAACCCAAGTAGACTGTACTCAGCCTTCGCTCATTGTCAGTTTAGGGTCTTCAGTGCTTAGGCAGCGAGCTCTGGAACCGCAGGTCCGTCACACCTTGGAGTCGACCTTGAAAATGCACTTGAGCGCTTGCCACACAAGATCAGAAGAATGTCAATGCGATGGCGAGTGCAATGAGGCCAGCATTGCTACTCCGTTTCTCTATTCCATTTGAGATTGTCTTGGAGCTGTGGATGCAGCACTTTTATCGACGTCTTGTAAGGCTGACACTCTGTTGGAACAGCACCTCTAACTGGAGCGAGAACTTCTAGCTGGGCCACATTGCCTCCGTCTCACTGATCCATTGCTTTTCGGTGGACATGGCGGCTGCAACGTGGTTATGAGGCGGAGGTTGGCTACTTGGCAGACTAAAAGTGACTTGCAAGCTGGTTTCAATAAAATATATTGCTACTACGTTACGATATGTAAAAGTGCAAACTTGTCTTCTTAGCTAGCAAGCGTGGTCGC
>AWVV02001313.1:0-19989 GCA_000500205.2 Phytophthora lateralis | reverse complement strand
CGACGGTTCCTGCGGAGGTGGCAACCCCCACGCCGAGCACGGAGGGCGACGCGGAGGTGACGCCCGTGCCGACAACGCCCGAGAAGCAACAGGAGTCTACACCTGCGCCCGGGTCCACCTCAACGACCGACTACAACTATGGCACTGCTGCAATTCCCAGTAGTCAGATCGGAGCCGTCTCTCGTATCCAGAGCGCTCAAGGAAAAGAGGAGACCCGACGAACGGATATTCTAGGCGAGGGTACCCGTTTGCTGGATAATCCCAGTCAGGACCACACGCTGTGTGCGTAGGTGTTGGCGAAACTTTGTACTTGGGAATGTCTTCAATGTACTACATTTTAGCTCGTGTTGGTTGCCTTTACGTTCTTGCTGAGGACCAAAGTGGACAAGCTTTAGGTTACACACGTCACAACGGTTTAAGATCGCACGAATTTTCTAGCGCTGCTTTGATGGGACAAAGCAGCTTGTGCCTATTGTCAGGATAGTACTGGAGTAACTCTGTTCCTCCGCCAGCATCGTCAGCACCATAGAAATGAAACTAGCTCCAGTCTCACCTCGCGTGCTGGGTTCTGTAGTTTGCAACACGCGGGCACTGTGCGACCGCAAGCCTGTAGGCAGATGAACACCAGGTGTATATCCTTGTGGACTGTCGGCGCGTTCACCACATACAGCTTATCCTCTTTGAGCACTAGCGAGCATGAACACTTTCGTTTCACAGGACAAAATAGCTGTCTCTCCAACACTCCAGCGATGGCCTAACAGCAAGCTTACGATCATGTAGGTATCCTCTCAAACTATTGAACCTCGTCTCATTAACCACCGCATCTCTTGGTGAGCGGTGCTCGCAAGATGGCCCGTGATTTAATACACCGCCACACTCCAGCTGGTTCTACGCACCACATTGGACGATCTTTTCGCCACGAGAACCCGCTGCAAGTTCAGCTGCAACTCACAGTCTTGACAGCATTCTTGGCAGAAATTCGGTCCGCCACCAAATTTGGGGATGCAAAATCAAGCTTCAGCAAGGCTAATAACGGTCGAACACCGCGATGCTTCTTCGCCTTGCAACCGACGCGACATGCTTGCAACGACGGCAAAGATCCATATGATGGCAAAGATCCTTATGGTGCTGTCTAATGCGAGACCATGGTTCAAGTGCAGTGCAAGTCTGCGATAGCTGAATGGATGCTGTCATTCGCATCCTTGTCATGCATTACTTGTATACCAGACAACCACTCGCCACAACTGCCTTCAAGCCAAGCCTCGCGAACCCACTAGACGCGGAGTTTCAGTCAGCACCATACGGTTGCCGTGAACGGCGCATGCTGAACCTGCATCAGGTGCTGTCCGAGGTGAAGCGTTGCCTCGATAACTGCAGGAGAAACATTCGCGCTAGCGCGAGGATGCCTCCGAAACTCATTCACCAATTTTCCAACTCGTTGGGAAGTTACCCCACCAGCACCGACACCGTATAGCTCCCACCGATCTGAGCCGACGTCATGGTGAAAATCGTACGCTCCCTAGGACTTGGCGCCGTGATCGCTGTGGCCTCGGCAGTACTGATTTCCGCAGCATCGATGGGCTGTAATCCCACGACCGGGACCCCCATGAATGGAACTTTGCCGAAGGAATGCAACCCCATCACTGGTTCAGACGTAGACCCAGCGTGCCTACCACCCGTCGTACATAACGACTCTGAAGTATGTGTGCCGGGAAGCAGAAGTGGAAGCGCGGCGGCTCGAGGCTTGCGTCGTCTGGAAGATGCGTCCAATTCGGACGTCCTCGACCTGGAAACATTCTTCGGCGAGAGCTTGGAGCTGGATTTCACGACACTGAAGGAGCAGTACGCAGCAGCTTCTGCACCGACCACCCCGTGGCCTGGCAGCTACTGGCCCACATACCAGGACAGCATCAACGTCATCTGGAAGTCTGGCGAGGCTAGTGCCAGTGAGAAATACGCATTGGCTTTCGGCCACGACCCGACCGACTTCAAGAACAAGATCTCCGCCAACAACGGCATTGACTCACGCTCCAGCAGTACCCAGTGCACTGCCGATACGGACTGCACGTCTCGCAATGATGGCAGCGTGTGCGCCAAGCGCAAAGGTGCCACGAGCGGCTACTGTATCCCCACTTGGTACGGCATTTGCCACGCGTGGTCTCCTGCTGCTCTTCTTGAGCAAGAGCCGAAGTGCGACGTCGTGAAGAATAACCAGACGTTCCATGTCCTGGACATCAAGGCGTTGATCACGGACATTTACGACGGCTCGTCCATCTCGACGATCTTCACCGGCGCGCGCTTCAATGGCCCAGACACGCCGGTCAATGAGGACGCGTACGGACGTTACCAGAGTGATTCTCGTCGCGACCTGGGCGCCGGTTTTTTCCACATCGCCATTGCCAACATCCTGGGCAAGCACAAGCAATCGTTCGTTCTTGACGTGACTGCGGGATCTCAAGTGTGGAACCAACCCGTGCGCTCGTACAGCGTGCAGACTATGGAGCTCGTGGACGCTGATCAGGCTTCGCAACAGTACTTCGGCACGGCCCCGTACCCGTTCAACGATGCCATGGTGTATCTCGCGTACGTCAAGACCACGGTGAGCTGGATTGTTGAGGCCTACGCCGATGGCCCGCTTGTTTCCACCGGCAAAGTGGACTCGTACACGGTCTCAGATGACTACGAGTACCTTCTGGAGCTGGATGCCAACTACGCTGTTATCGGTGGGGAGTGGGTCAAAGGCTCGAAAACGGACCATCCCGACTTCCTTTGGTTTCCCACGGCGAAGCCTGATACATCCACGGTCACGAGCACGGGTCTGAGCTACGCCGATGTGCAGGAACTGCTTGAGCTGTCAGTATCTTGCAGCGCCTCAGAGGCTGCTTCAGCCAGTACTTCTGAGAGCGCTTTTGCCAGTGCTTCGGCTGGTGATTCTGTCAGTGCTTCAGCTAGTGCTTCTGCTAGTGCGTCGGCTAGCGCGTCTGCCAGTACTTCGACTAGTTCGCATGCCAGCGCTTCGGCTAGTGCGTCTGACAGCGCCTCCGTTGGTGCATCGACCAGTGCTTCAGCATTGGCTTCAACCAGTGGCTCGACTTCTTCTGGCAGCACCGGAAATGAGACTTCGACTTCGACAGCGAACTCGGGAAGCGCAACCAATGAAGACGCATCGGTTGCATCATCCGGATCGGCCACGACATCTGCCGAAGGCTCGTACGAGGCTCGTAGCGCATCTGAAGGTGTTGTCATTCCAGAAGGCTCCTCTTCTGGTTCCGCTGGGACGACTGATGCCACCGAGACGTACAGCAGCAGAAGTACTACCGGCTCAACTGAGGTAGAAATCACTGCTGACCTCCCAAGCGGCAAGGACGCTTTGATTTTCACCCCTAGCACCACTTCATCGACCACGTCGGGCGAAGAAACGACCACAGCCCCGATTGACAGTGGTTATTACACTCCTCCTCCGACCACGGACGGCCAGGACCTCGCTGATGTGCTTGACACTATCCAGGCAACCGATTCCTCAAGTTCACCTGTTCAGGAGACTGTTACAAATGCGCCATCAACCAGCGAGCAGGAGACGGCGGCTGCCGCAACGACGACGCAGACTTCTGTCCACAACAGCTGCAGGTAAGCGACGTGATGCATCGCCAGCCAGCCAGGCGATCTGATCCTGCATACTACATATTTTGGAGTTGTTCTACATGGTTAGAACGCGAATAATACACCCTTTTGAAGTTCACCGAGGCAGCATTTCGAGTAAGGGAAAGTCGCAGTTAAGAAATATCAATATCACCTGGCTCGGTCGGAGCGAAATCCTTGCCTTGCACTGTTCGCACAAATTGGCTACGAGCGATGGCCAAGCAGTGGTCCGTCTCGTCCTGTAACTCTAGCAAGCTGCTCCCACTGCGCAGGCGTGATGCTGATGATGCTTTGAGTCGACGCCGGCATGTCGGCATCCACTATTCCCTCGTGATTCTCTGTCACGACAAAAAGAGATGAGCAAATGAAGTGCATACGACCACGCGGATGTGTACATACCCAGATATGGCAGCCCTGTAGCTTCATCGATACCGACTTCAGCAGAGCTATTACGCACGAGGAAGGATGTGTCGAACAGGTTTTCCACGGTCTGCACTCACAAAAGTCAGCTCACACCTCCCAATAAACCCATCAGCCACTGCGCACCTGCGTGAAGCTCTTCGGATTAACCACGACATCAAAGAGCGACTCGCGGCGCTTCCCCTCGTTCAACATCGTCTGTAGAACCTCTAACCGCCGAGCCTGTGCGTCCTTGCGGTCTTTCTGCAAAAGGCAACCCAATAAAACGCATTAGCTCCAAAAACTCGAATCTCTAGCATTCTGCCGCCCGACCTTGTTCGTGTACTCCGTCGGCTGCGCCTCCTGTGCGTTCACATCTTCCTGCGCTCGTTTCGCCTTCTTTCCCTCCTTCCGCACCACCTCCGTATCCAACAGACCAAACCTATAGCAAAAGAAAAAAAATATTAGCACCGAACCTGTATCCAAATTGGCCCATCACAACATACAAGAAACTAATCTCCGGTGCAGATCTGAAACACGCTCCGGCCGCCGAGCCGAGTGTGTTCCAATCGAAATCCCCCGCCTGCGATTCCATGGCACACGCCTCCTGCGTCGCTCGGATCAAGTCCGTCGTGTCATACTGCAAACAAAGTAAAAAAAAAAAGTTAGCACACCTCCAACATTTAACAACTTAATATTCTAGCACTCTGCAGCACCTTGGTGAGGTCACTGGACCCCAGGGCTTGGGACTGCTTGGTCACCGCCACGTTAAGTTCGTCCAGGTTGCTGGCGTCCAGATTGGCCTCGCGCGGGTAGCACACGCTCTCGTACATCTGGTCCAGCTCCTGCGTGTGTGTGTCGAACTTGTCGCTCGTAAGCTTGGCCAGGTCGTTGGCGTTCTCCTTGATGCTCTGCAGCAGCTCGCGCTCCTTGTAGCGCACGTGGCGTCGGTCCTTCTCCGTCAGCTGCGAGTTCTCCAGAAAACCCTTGCGGTTGCGGCCCGGGGCGGCGCGCGGCTTGGCACGGCGCGGAGAAGACGCATCTTCCTCTTCCTCGCCATCCACCACGGCCGTGCGCTGCGTCTTCTGCTCCTCGTCACTGTCGCTGTCGTCCCGCGCGCGGCGGCGCTTGCCTTTCCTGGTCATGGCTACAATTTTGCCGTTTTTGCCACCACAATAATTGCGGAGAACTTAAGAGGTACTTATTCGTTACTTAACGTTATTATATGTATTTTGATGGCACTTTTGATTTGGCTTGTGTTGGTGGTGGGAGATGATTAGGACAAGATGATTCAGATACTTTTGAAGGGGCCGGCGCTGTTTGTAGTCCCATGGCGGCGAAAACCCCGAGTGTGTTGGCGTCGCTGCCGCGGTTGATTCACGGCGCCAGGTTCATGAGAAGAGCTCTTCTATTGCAAAAGCAAATGATCCCCCACTGGACACGAAGAGATAAAAACGACATTCACGTAATAATTCAACTCCTGCCTCTCTGCTGCCTAGAAAACAGGAGACCCCTGCAAGCCCTCGCTTCGCCGTCCAATGCGTTGGGCGCGAATAAATCTACTGGGGGGAACTGCAGGGGACAAATCGCAGCCAGCCATTCGACTTGGAGCCTGTTCGACGCTACCGTCGACGCCTTGTCCGTTTAGTTGCCGCTGCTGCTGCTATTGTTCTCCCCGCTGTCTTGTAGCTGCTCCTGTTTCCTGATTGTGTGGTTGGCCTTGCTGGTTCCCGTTGTCTAGGAGCTGAGCATTGTGGTCAGCCGGGCCACGCCTACAATTCCACAGCCAACGAGTCTCGGTCGCGTGCCGTGTTGTACTGATCGCTGGGTCGTCGTCCTAGTGACCTGTTGCTCGAGCTTGGTCGACGATCCGTCGAGTAGCTGCCCGACAAAATCCGATCGTTCGAGTAGCTGCCTGTTGCCATACCGGCCAGGTCGCCAGAGCTGTTGCGCATGTGCACGGGAGCGAGACCGAGACCCACTCCTAACCTATCAGCGCTGCCGCTGTTCGCCGAGTTCGCGTACATGGGCTTGAGCTCGTTCGAGAAGCTCCCGGAGCTACCGGACCGCGCGTGGCTTCGGGTACTATTCGGCACTTGGGAGAACAAAGTAGGCGTTGCGGCGCCAGATCCAACGACATCCTGGCGTAGGCGAGGGTTTTGCTGCTGGTAGTAGCTGGCGTCGGCTTGTTCGTCCTCGTTCTCGTACAGGCGGTTGCGCGCCTTGCAGTAGCACGAAAGCACCGACACGACGGCCACGGTGAAGACCAGCACGCCGCAGCAAATAATCAGCGCGATCTGCCACGTCTTCAGTCCGTTGTTGCTTGCTGCACGCAAAAAAAACACAGCATCCACCAGCAACGATTAGCAAGGGTCTCTTCGGAGATATCAAATGTAGATCGATGGACTCACTGTCAGAAGTAGCCGTGCTGCCAGCGGACCCAGCATTGTCATTCGAGCTGGAGCTGGTGCTTGTGGTTGCTGGCGTATTTAAGGAACTGCTCGTTGTATCTGTTGAGGAAGAAGTTGAGTTCGACGACGCACCTGAAGTAGCAGCAGGAGACGTAGTAGAGGGCGCATCTGACAGCGTTAATACACACACCCCAGCCAATGCACAGCACACAAAAACAAACACATTACCACGAAGTGAGATGAAAAGCAACGCGTGACGAGCAGAAACAGCAACAAAAAACATCAAACACCCCGTCAGAATAAAATGAAACAAGAGAAAAGTGCACAGCACCATCTCTACCTGTGGTGGTAGTGGTCGACGATCCCGTACTCGACGTGGCCGACGGCGTGGAGGTCGTGGAGCTGGGACTTGCAGTGGGCGCGGTCGTAGATGTGCTGCTGGACGCGTCCGACGAGTACGTGCAGTCTCCACAGTCCGTCCCGTACGTGCAGGTGCCGTCGCTATTAATCGCATAGCCGATGATAGCGCCGTTCGTCTCCTCGTAGCACTGGCCGCAGCTGCAGCTTCCTGAACCTGCGCGCGTGGCCCCCGAGCCGCTGCAACTGCATCCCGCAGTTCCTCCCGGGCCGAAGCCTGTCAACTCGGTCGTGTAACAGATCTCGGCACAGGCCGCGGCATCCACTGCAGCAAAGCAACGCGGTTAGCAACCTCTATACCCGAGAGTCTGCCCTGCCATTGAAATCACCTTGAGAGAGCCACGTCGAGGACGCGAGACCGGCAACCAGCGCTGTCAAGAAGACCCACGAGCGCATGGTTAATGTCTTAGGCTTGGAACTGGTCTTAGGTAGTTGGGCTGCACAACGGACAAGCGAACAGACGCGACCGTGGAAGTGAGTGGCTCGATGGCTTTCCGTCGGAGCAGCAGGTCCTCTATGTGTGGCGTGGCGTACCTGCGCTGGCCACAAGGCGACGACCTGTTTCCCGACTGTGTGTGAGTCCACTGCTGAGCGTTTCGACTCGCTCTAGCAAGTGGCGTTGCTGGCTTCGGCTCGGTCGTCTCGGTCGACGCCTTCAAAATGGAGGAAACGCGCCGTGGGGGGAGCGATAAGGAATCTGACAGTGCCCATAAGGTATGGGCCATAACCAGCGAGACATTCGGTCCGGGCAGATGGGGCGTGTAGTGACTTTCAGCCAATCGCTGGTGATCACGACCGTTCAAAAGTCAGTAAAGTAACTCCTTCAGAACTTGGTTGCCGTGATGATGACACCAGGCTAAAACCACAGGAAGCCGAGCATGAACATGCGCGAGTATGTGCGTAGTGCTCACTAGTGACGAGTGCATGGATATAGTGGTGAATGCCTGCGTTGGTCACTGCCGTTATGTTGAGGGCCTGCCTTGAGACAGTTTGGACAGGAAAGATGGGGTGGCACATTGAAGTGGAACCCCTCCGCAATCGCGCGATTGTGGATACCCCTCCCCATGCCTGGCAACTTTTGGCTTCCTCTTGCTTAGTGCAGTGAGTGCTCCGAGGAGAGGAATATTGATGCAAGTAGTATAATACATGTAAACCCTCTCCGCGGCAGAAACGCCGAGCCGCATGACGTTAGTCACGGACAGCAACGGCTGCTTCAGCTTGCGATACGATATTCCCTACAGGAAGCATGTACCAGCAACGGTAGGTTGTAATAATGAGGCCGGCTTCGTGAATATTGTTGTCCGAGACAGCCCACAATCGCCAGGCTCGGCCTTTCCTGCCGGACAGGCGAATGGTACAGGTGCTGACTGTATGCGCCCGACACAGTACTTGTCCAACTGAACCAAAGCTTTTGCTACTGCCGAATACATGTTGTGATCTTTACTTTTAGCGACTTAATATTATCGGAAGGTCTCATATTTTGGTGACTTCGAAGCGTCTGTCCTCCGTCGTCCTCGTCCTCTGGGTGGACAATCTTTGTCCATGCTCACTCAAGGATCGTGATCCGGCCTTCTTGCTCCGGATACGAGAGCAGCCGCTTCTTCATCATAAAGTCGGCCACCACTTCGGGGATTTTGGCGGCCTCGCGCAGGATCTCGCCCTTGAGCCACGACGAGCAGCCATCGCCGCCGCCAGCGACGAACTTGGACGTGGCCACGATCAGCTCTGCGTCCAAGTCCACAGGCTCGCCGCTATCGTTCGCCATGTTCGTGATCGCTGGGGGTTGTGAGCCCATGTCCACGGTAAGTCTCAGCCCAGACACGTGCGGGTGCGATCCGCTTTGCTGCGGATACTTGTACAAGTGTTGAATCAGTGCGTCGCGCAGGTCGCTGCCTTTGATCCGCACCACGACAGCAGGTCTCGGGAACGGCATTTCGTGCTTCAGTGTGCCGACAGTGATGCTCGACTTTGCGGGGTACTCCTTGTCGCCGCGGATAAAGCCTCCGTTGATGAATCCTACGTCAGCGGCCAACTCACTCCGCAGAGCATCTGCCACCAGGTTGCCAGCATTGCTTTCTCCAGCACGCAGAAGCGCGGTCCGTGTTGACAGCATAGTCCCAAGTGTAGCCAACACACGTGCGTTCTTCTCTGAGTCGTCCCCACTGGCCATTTCACGCATATACTTGAAGAGAATCTGCTGGCACGCTGGCTGCGGCGGCAGGTGTGCGTTCGCGATCATGCTCCACTGCGGCAAGACAGTAAGTCCACGCTCAGGGTGCTCCGCCGACCGAGTCAATTGAAACTCGAGCTTGGCCAGCCAGAATGCATTCTGTCCCGACTTGTGGATAAACGTCTTGCCTTCGATCATCGTGAACGGCTCGTGGTCGTGACCTCCGAGCACCAAGTCGATGCCTGGTACTTGGCGGGCAAGCTTCTTGTCCTGCGAGATCGACAGGTGTGTAAGCGCCAAGATAAAATCGGCTCCTTGTGCTTTCAGGTCCTCGACGCAACGCCGAGACGTGGAAAATACATCGCCAAACTTCACGGTAGATCCTGGGAACGACAGCGTCGGCGTTTCCTCCGTGCACACGCCGAACACGCCAAGTTTGAGTCCGTCCTTCAGCGTAATAATCTCCGTGTCCACCACGTCATCAAAAATCGCTCCCGACGCAGCATCAAGCACGTTGGAGCCGAACCACTTGGCCTTTGATTCGCGCATACGAGTCTTGAGCTCATCCGCCCCAAAGTCGAACTCGTGGTTGCCCAGCACCACGTAGTCGATGCCCAAATGGTTCATCAGCTCAATCATGTGCGCGCTGCAATGCATAAAAAGTAACCGCAACGCAGTATTAGTTTAATCAACATTGTACTACGATCCCTCATCCAGCGCAACGCACCCTTTGAAGTGCTCGGCCATTTCCGAACCGGAGAGAAAGTCTCCATTAAGCGTCACCAGCAGCGTCACGTCCTGTGGTAGCGCGGATTTCTGGCGCTCGAGCAGTGTCGCGAACTCTGCAATGCCCCCGTGGCTGTGCTCATTGGGAGTCATGTCGTACACGTCATTCACGGACAGAACCACGATCTTGGCGCTCTGGTCGCCTGTGCGCGGTTTCTCGGGCTCAAGATTGGCCGGCACTTGGTCCGGAGCGGCACCCGTCGCGGTGGGCGAGGAAGGGAGCGGGTCGGTGGTCTCTGTCATGCTGCTGCTGGAATACGGCGCGAAGCTCGGGCGTGGCTGAATCGGGAGTGATCAATGCAGCCGACACCCAAAAGCTGAAGATGTTCAATATATTTTTATCAACCAATCGGACCGCGATAAATTATTTTGTTTGGACTAGGATTGGATGAAAGTAGTTTTGGTGGTCGGCCACTGCGATATGGGACACGCATGATTATGCATGTGAGTGAAGGTTGTGACATGGCTACATTGTTTTACGAGAGTTTGCTGTATTCTTCGCCTCTCCGAGTCACAATTTGTGACGCACGAGCCATTCAGGGTCTCTTCTGCTGTCGAGCGTTTTGCTGTCGTTTGAGGATTGAAAACTTCGTCGATGGTATTAATATACAAGCTAGTTTTGCTCTATTCTGAGCTCTTTAGTCTTAGTACGATTGTTTTCTACCACAGGAGAGCTAGTCAGCACTTCTGCTATTATCTAAATTTCGGTTGATCGCAGGCCGCAAGGAATGCACACAGTTCGTTGCACGCAACTCCATAATATGTTCCTTGTCACTTTCGTCGTTCTTGTTGGGGAAACGAAGCAACATTCCCCACATCTAATTTTTATATAAAAAAAACTTCTCGTCCCTGTTAAATTCCAATCCAGCCAGCGCGTAAAACGATTCAAAGTACAGGGAATCCAACACGTATTGGTCATGCAAGTGTATCCGTTGCTCATCCACGTATTGCTCTGCTAAAATGGTTTTACGAGGCTGTTCCCTACACGGTTTCGCTGGGACGTACTTAACAAGGCACGATCTTCCGCAACGACCACCACGCTCCTCGCAAGCCCCGTGAATCCCTTGATAAATGACTTGCTGGCAGCAAGTTGCTGCATCGTCGGTGATGCATTTATCATTCGTTTTAGTTTTGCGTGACGCGCGGTGTGTCGGCATATACTTTAACACATTTGTCATTTCAACCAGCCCTATTCTACTTATAAATGGCATTATGATGTCTAACATCTAGTTCTAGATACATTTAACTCTTAAAACAATACGTATTAGATATCGTGTATGTTTTCTATCAATTCAAACACAGGTGTACTAGATTAAGCGAATGATTAGACGTTTCCCTTTCCTGCTATATTACATATTATCAATTTCATGTGATGATGGGTCTCATCAAATAGTAGAGATTGATATACGAAAGTTAATATCACAGTACTATCAACAATATACTATTGTTTATCATTATTGCGAGACATAATAATATGAAGTCGTCAAACATCAACTGCTCCTTGAGATCGGCTACGCCTCTTGATGCGCATTGCCGCCGCTGCAGCTCCATGCGTCGATCGGCCATTCCTCAATCCTCCGTGCGCCTCGCAAGCGATCCAATTCACATCTCTACATCATGGCTTCGCCTCCGTCCGTGGACCTGAGCATCCTGCGCGTCGGCATCCCGACCGAGTTGCCTGCGCACCCGGGCAACCACCCGGACCCGACGATGCCCAAGGCGCCGCACCGCAACACCGACGGCCTGTCCAAGGACGAGCTGGTGCTGGCCGTTCAGAACGCGCTGCGGTACTTCCCGGAGAAGTTCCATGCGACGCTGGCGCCCGAGTTCGCCCAGGAGCTCAAGGACGAGGGCCACATCTACATGCACCGCTTCCGCCCCGTGCAGTACGAGATGAAGGCGTACCCCATTGAACAGTACCCTGCCCAATGCAAGCAGGCTGCTAGTATCATGCTCATGATCATGAATAACCTGGACCGTCGCGTTGCGCAGTTCCCCAACCACTTGGTCACTTACGGCGGCAACGGCAGCGTCTTCCAGAACTGGGCCCAGTATCTGCTGGCCATGCGCTACCTGTCGGAGCTCACGGAGCAGCAGACGTTCGTCATGTACTCGGGTCACCCCATGGGACTCTTCCCGAGCCGTCCAGCGGCACCACGTATGGTCGTCACGAATGGCCTCATGATCCCCAACTACTCTACGCGTGCCCAGTACGACAAGGCGTACGCTATGGGCAACACGCAGTACGGTCAGATGACGGCCGGTAGCTACTGTTACATTGGTCCCCAGGGCATCGTGCACGGCACTACCATTACCGTACTCAACGCCTGCCGCAAGTACCTGCAGCGTGAGAACACCCGCGGCACGGTCTACGTATCCTCGGGTCTGGGTGGCATGAGCGGAGCCCAGCCCAAGGCCGGTGTCATCTCCGGTGTCATCTCCGTGACGGCGGAGGTCGACGAGACTGCAGTCAAGAAGCGCCACGAGCAGGGCTGGGTGGACGAGGTGGTGAGCGACCTGGACGCCTGTGTGGCTCGCATCCGCGAGGCCAAAATCAAGGGCGAAGTGGTGAGTCTGGCTTACCACGGCAACGTCGTCACTCTCTGGGAGCGTCTAGCCGATGAGGCCGAGGCTACGGGCGAGATTCTGGTGGAGCTGGGCTCGGACCAGACGTCGCTGCACAACCCGTTCAACGGCGGCTACTACCCGGTGCAGTTGACCTTCGAAGAGTCCCAGCGTGTCATGGCTGAGGACCCGGTGCGCTTCCAGGAGCTGGTGCAGGAGTCTTTGCGTCGCCACGCGGTCGCTATCAACCGTTTGACTGCCAAGGGTATGCGCTTCTGGGACTACGGCAACTCGTTCCTGCTAGAGGCTCAGCGTGCTGGTGCGGACGTGCTGCGGCCCGGTGTCAAGCCCGAGGAGGCTGCCGTGTCCACGACAGCGTTCAAGTACCCGAGCTATGTGCAGGACATCATGGGCGACATTTTCTCGCTTGGCTTCGGCCCCTTCCGCTGGGTGTGCACGTCTGGCAAGCACGAGGACCTCAAGAAGACGGACGTTATTGCTGCGCGTGTGCTGCGTGACCTGCTCGCCGAGCCAGAGGTGCCAGACCGTGTGGCTGCTCAGCTGCGTGACAACCTGCGCTGGATCGAGGCGGCCGAAGACAACAAACTGGTAGTGGGATCGGAAGCGCGCATCCTGTACGCTGACCGCGTCGGCCGCGGCAGGATCGCCATGGCCTTCAACGCTGCTGTGGCAAGCGGAGAGATCTCGGCGCCCGTGGTGCTCAGTCGCGACCATCACGACGTCAGCGGCACGGACAGTCCGTTCCGTGAGACCTCGAACGTGACGGACGGCTCGGCCTTCTGCGCCGATATGGCCGTGCAGAACGCGCTGGGCGACGCTGCTCGTGGCGCTACGTGGATTGCGCTGCACAACGGTGGGGGCGTCGGCTGGGGCGAGGTCATGAACGGCGGCTTCGGCATGGTGCTGGACGGCTCCGAGGACGCCCGCGAGAAGGCTGCGTGCATGCTCGGCTGGGACGTGAACAACGGCGTGGCCCGCCGGGCGTGGGCCCGCAACGCCAACGCGCGTTTCGCTATCGAGCGTGAGATGAAGGCCGACCCTCTGGTACGTTCATCAACACTTTTGTTGCGGAGTGAAGACACTAACTTGTATTTTGTGATCTACAGCTGACGGTGACGCTGGCGAACGAGGCCGACGATGCGAGCGTGCGCGATGCCGTGAGCAAGCTCTGGTAGACGGTCAGTTAGGTAAAAGTAGTGTTGAATTCGGGAGATGGCTGCAGTCGTCGCCAGAGCCTCTGTAGCGAGGCCTGCAACGTTGGACCGAGGCATATAGTAAACAGAAAATACAGCCAGGATGATTTCCTTACCCGCGGCCAGACATGTGAAGGCAGCTTCGCCTGGACAAGGCAGATACTCGACCGCGCGGGCCTGTGCAATGTAAAACACCGATACCCACAACGCAATGGTGTCGCAAACGCCCACTGTTGTTGCGCCCACAACGTGCCTCGAGCACAATACATAGTCTCTTGCAGCAACATGCAGGGCGATGGCAGCCGCAGTCCGACCGGATGCTTACCGTAGTTTACCTTGCACTCCGCGCATCAGCTACAAAAACCCTGGGCCTTTTCTTGGCCTCTCCCTCGTTCAACACACAGCAGCCTGATGACCAATATATCGAATAGACACGAATTGAGATTCAACAGCCACGTCGGACGTCACTATCGGGCCGACCTCGGACCCAAGAACCGATGGAGAAGACGCCCACGCCAGCTGCCGACGGCGCGCACTACACCAAGCGCATCCTCGTGACCGGCGGCGCCGGCTTCATCGGCTCGCACGTGGTCATTCACCTGGTCAAGCGCTACCCGCAGTACTACATCGTGAACCTGGACTCGCTGGACTACTGCTCCTGCGTGCGCAACGTGCACTCTGCCATCTCGTCCTGCGGCAGCGAGCACGCGCTGCAGACGCGCGGCGACAACACGGAGGAGGACGAAGTCGAAAGGGAAAAGGCCACCGAGAGCGAGGAGGACGAGGATGACGTGTGCGAACGACTGCGCGGCAGCTTCTGCGAGCCGGGGGACGAACTGAGCGACGAGTTCATCGCCACGCTCCCCACCAACTACAAGTTCATCCACGGGAGCATCACCGGCGCAGATTTGGTGGGCTACATCCTCAAGACAGAGTGCATCGACACCATCATGCACTTTGCAGCCCAGTCCCACGTGGACAACTCGTTCGGGAACTCGATCGAGTTCAGCAAGACCAATATCTTGGGCACCCACGTACTGTTGGAGGCTGCCAGGCTGCATGGGGTGAAGAGGTTCATCCATGTGAGCACGGACGAGGTGTACGGAGAAGGGAGACCCGATTCCGCTCCGATGACGGAAGATCATGTGCTAGAGCCGACGAACCCGTACGCGGCCACGAAAGCAGGGGCCGAGTTCCTCGTCAAGACGTACCACCGCTCGTTCGGCCTGCCGAGCATCATCACGCGCAGCAACAATGTGTACGGCCCGCATCAGTACCCGGAGAAGCTCATCCCCAAGTTTATCAACCAGATCCTGCGCGACCGACCCGTGACGATCCACGGCGACGGGTTGCACACGCGCAACTACCTCTACATCTCGGACGTCGTGGCGGCATTTGACCTCATTCTGCACGAAGGCAAAGTGGGAGAAGTCTACAACATCGGCGGCGAGAACGAGCTTTCGAACAAGGAAGTAGCGATGGATTTGCTGGCTGTGGTCAAGCCCCAGCTCCTCGGAGCGGAGAAAGCCAAGATGATCACGCACGTTCAGGACCGGCCCTTCAACGACCACCGGTACATCATCGACGCCACCAAGATCCGTCGTCTGGGCTGGAAAGAAAAGGTTCCTTGGCGTGACGGCCTGCGCAAGACGGTCAAATGGTGCTGTCGCTACGGCCACCGCTTCAACAACATCGACCATGCGCTGGAGGCCCACCCCATCAATTTCAAGAAGACGTACAAGCTCAACCTACCGTAAGAGCGCGCAGCCGAGTATGTATAGCCAAAACACATAAAGTAGAAACTGCATAAGGCTAACCCTTAAGAACGCTACGAATGTCGGCGATTTATACCTGACGCTACCAGATCCCGTCACGTACTGGCCTCTGCAACCTCTGGCATCATTTGTTCAGTTGAGCCGCGTATCGCGTAAGTGTTCACAAGCACGACAGTTTGCTCAAACTCGACCACGCATGTACCAGAATCCAGAGCAGGGTATATGAATCTCGGTTTTGCTTTCTTTTTTCAAGACGCACCCACGAAACCATTTGGAAACTACCACAAACGCCGAAATGTGCGTGGGTATGCCTTTGCTTGACGAACATGCGCAGGCAATACCGAGTCGCGATCTCTACGCAGACACGCATCCAATTTATATTGACGTATGTTTATCTGGTATCTCGGCGCTAGCGATGCTGCCGTGTCGGTCGGTGGCTTGCTTTCGTTCTCGACATCATAAATAAGAGGCTCCGCGGGCACAGCTTCTTGGTTGTTGCTGCTTCTCTGGAAGTGAGCTTGATGTACGACCTTAGGCTGAGCAGATTCACTTGTTGCTGGGCGATGGCCTTGGAGAAGCCGCTCAACTATAACGAGCCTCTCGCCGCTCTGGAAATTCTCTTGGGGGTTCATAATCTCCGTGTGTTTGGGTTGGGAACGGTATCCGTCCCCATCCATGGTGGGCTAAGTGGGTTTGGTGTGCCTGCTGAAGGCGGTGGTGGCTGTCCCGAGAAATACGATGGTTAGCTCCATGCAGCTCGGGTGTGCTGCCAGACGACCAGGAGCCCTGTGAGAGGTTTGCTTGTGTCGATGAGTGGTAGCTTGAATCCACCGTCCGAGGCGAAAAAGACGTCATAAAGGTAACGTCCCATTTGTTCTGGTTCAAGTGGTAGCGCCGGTGGTGGGCACACCACACGCAGTCCGGCGACGAGCACTCCACAAACTCCACAAGTGACCGAGACGGAACGACCACCATCCTCGTAGGTTCCCGTTGCTCAACACGCCGCATGATATACAGGAACGCTAAGCTCAGGAACAGACCCGACACCAAGAACTTGATCACGCAAAATTGCCCAAAGCTCAGCGACGACCACGAATCCCGAACACCCGAGATGAGGACGGGCACGTCCATGATGATCTGCAGAGTGAGCGACGCCGTAAGCAGTGCCATCAACAGCGTCATCTGGATCACCGACTTGTTCTTCATCTCGTCGGCCATGGCGGCGGACAGCAACCTTTCCCTGAGCTGCACAACGACGTAGCACACCACCACTGCGTCAAAAGCGAGTGTGACGATGTTCACGATGCGGTACGTGAGCAGGAGAGTCTGGGCATCGTCCGGGTAAGCCTCAATTTTACTAGAAGTGCCCAATCCATGGGCAATCACGTGGATGGCCATAACAGTCGTCCACATCAAGTGCACCGAATGGAGGAACACGAGCGGGTGCACCACTGTGATCTGCTTGGAGCGCTGCAGCTCCTGGGCCGTGACTCTCCCCGCCGTCACGGCACTGGACCACTGGAAGATCACCGCCGCCGTGCACAGCAGCACGAGCGAGTTGGACCACCACAAGCAGGCCACACCAAAGGTGAGCACGCTGGCACTGCACATCCCCAGCCAGAAGACGAATCGAAAGACACACGACAGCAGTAGCACCTTCAGAAATAAATAACGTTAGTATGTAAATAATAGATCGAAAGAGTGTATTTTCGCGCCGTACGAGGTGCAGGAAGACGCGTCGCGGGTGCGAGTGCCAGTAGAGCTGGTGGAAGGTGCGCCAGAGGATGACGCCCACGAGCAGCGTCTCCAGCAGCATGGGCGGCAGCAGCGACCAGCTCGCGCAGTGCAGCGTCGATGCGGGGTCCAGCCACACCATCCGCTTGGCCTGGCAGAGCTCCGGTTCGCGACTGAGACGTCCGTCGGTCGGTTGGCTGGGCTCCCTGTCTGCCCAGTCCAGGTCCCGCCAGTTCTTTGTGAAGAAATCCTCTGCGAAGAAAGACAAGGTATTTATTCTTGGAGAGCTTTCGCAGGGCGACTTGCGCTCGCCCACGGCAGTCGCGGAATGGAGGCTGCTCGAAAGAGTCGTTGGCCGACTGCCAGCTACAAGTCGTTTCGAACTGCCGTTACCGACGGGGAGGTATACAAATTTCAAGAGGATGGAAAATTGGATACTTTCTATAAACGGGCGAGATTGTAGCGGGAGGCGGACGATTCCACTGGCAAAGGCCTACACAGCTTGGGCTCATCTACCGGACACATTTGCCGTTGCAGCGTGGTTGTTTGCTTGTGTCGCACTGCCATATTTCGGCTTCGGCTTTTGATAAACGGACAACGAACAACAGTACGCGTCTTGCTTGGACACGCCCATGAGACGTGAAGCGCTCGCTGTCGCTGCAAAGCCCAGGATAGCGCACCAAAATATGGTCACAAAATTTGTGACGATCTATATCTTTTCATGACCCTCGAAATCGCATCCATCGATCATTCGTCACCAAAATACATTCTTCCAGTGTATTGCACTTCTCATCACCTTTCACATCCCATTCCACTCCCACATCCAAGCTACTCAAAAAAACTTCGAACAAGTCACAAAAAGAGACCTAAAAAAGACCGGATTGAAATTATGTTCAACACACCAACTCCAACTTCAACCCCTCAGTTCACGATCATGGCCCGCTTCCGGCGCCATCTCGCGCTCTTCCTGGCCCCACTCGCTCTCTCGGTGCTCCATGCCGTGGCCCTAAGCCCGAACGCGCTGCTCGTGCACCTGCACCCGCCTGTGGACGCGCGCGAACTGACGCAGTCCCCGCTTCTCTCGACTACCGAGCGGCGCGAAAAGCTGCGCCAGACGCTCTCGGGGGCCGTAAATGACGTGCAACGCAGTGTTTCCAGCTTCATTGAGGCCCAAAAAGAGGGTGAAGTTGATATTTACCCTCTCTGGTTGCAGAACACATTGGTCGTTCGCTATAATGGCGACGACGAGAGGCTCAGGACGTTCTTCAGGGAGGAGCTGGACTCGTTCCCTGGGATAGTGGAAATTGAGGAAGATGCTGCAGTTTTGAGGCTCACGGGAGCTGTACAAGAAGAAGGAGAAGAACAGGAGGAGAAACCTCAGAATAACATTAAATTGTTACATGCCCCTCAGTTGTGGGCGAAAGGGGCTAAGGGGGAGAATGTGGTGGTCGCCAGCATCGACTCGGGGGTCCGATACACCCACGAAGCTTTGAGAGAAAATTTTAGAGGTAATTTGATATTGTAGTGCTCTGTTGGTTGGGGGTAACTGATGGTGTTTGTTCTTGTGGGTGGGTAGGTACCAAGAAGGACGGGAACGTGGAGTTTGACTACTCGTTCTGGTTCACACCCGGGACGGACATGTCGAAGGAGACGCCAGATACGGCGGATGAGGTGGGTCATGGGACGCATACCATGGGGTCTGCTGTTGGAGGGAAAGGTGTTGGAATAGCCCCCAAGGCCACGTGGATCACTGCTCGAGCGTTTGATATTTGGGGCGCCGCCAACAAAAGCGACTTCCTTTTGGCAGCACAGTGGGTGCTGTGCCCGACGAAGATGGACGGCACGGGAGCGGACTGTTCTCGTGGTGCTGATGTGGTGACGAACTCGTTTGGAGTGGATCGATCGACACCGGCGTATCCGCAGTGGACGTGGTTGAGTAAGGTGATTGATACGTGGCGTGCGGCTGGGGTCTACCCCGTATTTGCCAGCGGAAACACGAACGGATTCTTGTGTGGAAGTGTGTACTACCCTGGAAGCCACGAGGATACGATTGCAGTTGGTGCAATGATCGGAGGAAGCTCGCTCTGGGGTGCTAGTGGAAAGGGGCCCTGCTTGGAGGATGAGTTTTCCCGAGGTTTGACCAACACACAAACCTCTTCAAGCAGCAAGTACATCATTAAGCCCGATTTTGTTGCTCCTGGTGTCGGAATTCGATCGGCGATGAGCGTGAAGGACAGCGCCTACACCCGGCTGACGGGAACCTCTATGGCGACGCCACATGTGGCCGGTGCTATCGCGCTGCTTCTCAGTTTGTATAATTCCTCGGGAGAAAGCTCTCTGGCGAAACCACCTTCATACGAGAAGGTGTTGAACAGTCTCACCGAGACGACGACGCGCAAACTACACAAGCCTTTCCTCGTCCCCAGCGAATGCGGCAACACGACGTACCAGGAATATCCGAACAACATCTACGGCTGGGGAATGGTAAATGTTTGTTTGGCGGCAAAGCACCTCGGATTCGCATGCGACGACGACGCGATTCTCCTTGGAGGGCCTTTTGTTGAAGAAAGACAGCCAATTGCGCTCGCTGAGTTTGTGGCCACCGAGTGAACGAGTGAGTTACACCAAAATTACCGACAGCCTGGTCATTACGAGTCTATTGATCGCCATTGTTTAAGTGAATTCAGTTGCTAATGACAGAAATTTGCGAGCTTGCCACTTCGACATCCTTGGCTGCAGATAATCGCCCACGTAGTTGCTTATCATGAGCTTGTTTGCAATCAATAATCGCTCGATGTGCATCATTCTACCAGTCGTTATATCGAGCTCGGCACACAATCACTTTCGATTATGGGCCACCGGCACATTTCACAGTGTAG